>JAEIIJ010016889.1:0-115899 GCA_018904815.1 Drosophila ogumai | reverse complement strand
CAACGAATTGGGCCACTGGACTACGTGCTAAATGGCATTCACCTCTTGAAAACTCCATTAAAAATCACTTGAAATTATCCGTGCCGTGCCCCTTTAAGCCATAAACTCTTCAGTGTTTAAAATTTTAATTAAAATCTCTCCAACCAGCAGCTGCAGCAGCAGAAGGACAATGACACCCCGCCCAACTGTCAGCTGTTGGATAGTTGAGATGTCAGCAGGCTTATCAGGATTTCAGCATCACCGCACAGGCACACCGACGGGAAGATATGCAAAGTGTCTCCCAGCTGAGGGATTGTCGTCGTCCCTCTGGAAATTTAAGGCAAACTTTTATTGCGCTAAGCTGATACGTTTATTTTGGCAGGCCCCAAAAGCCGAACCATATTTAAACTTTCATAAGGAATTAATTTTTAATAGACTCACCGAGTAAAACCAAACATAATATTTAAATATTTATGCCGGGGTGCGGCTGCATCTGGTGACCGCAATCAATTGGACCACCACGAGCATAAATCAGTTGGAAATATATGTGGGGCTTTCATTTCTCGCCACGCACGACATGATAAATAGTTGCAGCTGCCAAGGATGGGTTGTAAATGTACCCACCTAGACTAACAATGCCACGTGGCCGGGTGTGGGAACCCCTCCTGCCCCCAGTTGGAGGTGGGAACGATGGCGACGCCCCTGACATCAACTGCCAATTCGTATGACAAACGAACCCCGTAGGCAGAAAGAAGCCTTGCTCCAGCGGCTCTGGTAAAGTGAGTTCTTACTGCTAAATTATGCAAAAGGTGCGTGCCGCCGAAATATAGTGTTCGATGAAAGAGAGGGCGGAGTAGGCGTGGCACGTGGTTATTTTCGGTCAAGTGAGCTTTATTGATTGTCGGGGAATGATTTGCCACGGCTCCTGTTAATTGGAGTGGCAATCAGCTTATAGAAGTGTGTCTAGACTGAAGAGGTCTGCCCGGAATCGGGTTAATTGTTCAAAGGGTTATTGTTTATGGTTTGTATAGGGTAAATCAATCGATTGTTTAACTTTTAAAGTATTTGCTTTTGATTTCGTCCCTTTTAAACTTTACTTCTCTGAGCCGCTTAAGAATTTAAGAACCTTTCTTAATCGAAAGCCCCAGTTATCTGTTTAAAAATTAAAATTAAACCAAGGAAATGGCAGTCACTAATAATTAATATAATGTTTACTGTCTTTTGACATTGCGTGCCAGCCGGCAATTATTTCCGAAACAAAAGTGGAGCGGAAAACGACTTCGAGGCAAGGAAAGTTAAGCTCACGTAAATTCCTTAGGGCTGGCAGGACGAACTTCGGTCTGGCCATAATTAAATCGACTGGCTTGGCTGCTCCGCGAGAATGTCCTGGAACTGTCTGTCTGTCTTTCTGTCTGTTGGACTGTCGTTTGGCCAGGACTGTCGCCGCAGTTGTCTTGCTGTCTTAGCCGGCTTGGGTGCGAGCGCTTAACCCAATTTACAGCTTACATGCAACGACTGCTGCTCGAAGTGGCCTAGTCGAGTCCCTGGGCTTAGATCGATATGCGTTGTCGTGGCCATAAAATAAGTTGCTAAATAACACTGGCAGAGACACACTCTGACACACTGACAAGTGGCAGCAAGAGTAACTGTTGCAGTGGAAAACGGGCCATTAATATGGATTTTTCTCTGGCCATTGTCGCAATTATCAAATGGCTGCAGTTGCAATTGCGATTGCAACTGTGGAGAAAGTGGGTGGACATTTTGCTGCATTGAAATGTGCGACAAACCGCATTTTGGCCAAGAGCCCGAAATGAAACTGTTTGACTAACTGGCTGGCCAATTGGCCAACAGCCCTGGGCCCGAAGTCTGGCCCTGGTAAAATGAAAATATTTACATGCGGCCATATGTGGAAGTGGTTAGTTTTTGTTGGTCTCATTGTGGTATTTGTCATACGCTAGCTATAGTAATTAATGTTCCTGTTAAACAGTGTCCATTGTCTATTTTTGTTGTAAGAGGAAGCCCAAAGGGAGACCCCTAATTCATGTTATTGTCACTTCTAAAGTGAGAATTTAATTATTTATGATAATAAATTGAATAATATAGATGTCATTAGAGGAATTTCTTTTGGTTTCAAAGAAATTAGGGTTTTTATACATATTTTCTTTAATATCAGATTTTTTTTTTTTATTATTGCTGGCACCACTCTTGACGCAAATTCCTATCTATCCTTTCTTCCAGCAGCTCCACTCGGAGTATAGGAGCACTTATCGTTGGCATGAATTTACGGGCAACTCGCGGCCAGAGGTTGTGCGACGGGCGCCAGCCCCGAATCCAAGTCAATTTGTTGGTGAGTAACAAAGGCATTTGTCTTGCGCCTTATTGTCACGGACTTATTTATTGATCTCGTTCGGATTCGACTTCTGATTGGATTTCCCCTATTCGCAGGTCCGACAAATGAGCCGCCGTTGCCGCGACGGAAAAAATGTCCAGAATTAGCATATAAATCGCACGAGTTTATTATAGGATCGGAATACACAGATGCACGCCGAGATGCCAGTGCACATCGCTTGGCGAGGGTGAGTCCTTGAAACTGAATCCATGACCTTTGCTTTAAAGCCATAATTCAACATTCAGAATATTAAACGGAAAAGGTGAAGTTCTTCTTAGGAAAACTCATAAAACACCATTAAATTCCAGAAAACTTCGCATAACCTTGCCTCTGTTTGAAGTTTAAACCAAATCCTTCTATATACAAGTGCCACAGAGAAGATCTCTGCAAATAAAAATTCAAAATGATTGTGCCTTTCCCCATTTTCATGAACAAGCTGTAAAATATGTGAGGAAGCAGCCAGCTTTCCGCTTTTACACTCATAAAAATATTTATAAGAAAGTTTTTCTACAATAAAGAATATAATTTCATGAATTTAGGGCAAGGCACCATAAAATCACAGCAAGCCACCTTCAATGCAATTTTTTTAAATTCATTTTTCTATTTACGAAATTTAAGGTAAACATTTCTATGAGTGTAATAGTATTTTTAGTTTATGGCATCACAAACTTTTTGCTCTTTTGACATTTGAAGAGCACCGTGTGGGAGCAATGGAAATGCATTCAAAACTACATAAAGAAAACTACCTATTCATTATATTCTATAATTTGATTACAAACCGTAGGCTGTATACATGCCAACAGTAAATATTGCCTAGAGAGTTTCCCATATTAGATTTAAATGGTTTTATTAGGCTTAAAGTCATCATTTCGAAATATATTCTCCATTACCATTCGCACACATGTGTGTGCCACATTATTATTTGCATATGAAAGCTATGGCTTTCCAGGAGAATTGGCATTAGGGTTAATGCGTTTAAGCAGCGGCCCTCGTGAAAATGTCGACGCTCTCAAAATGCCACAGAAAACACATAAAAGTCGTTCACAAAAAGCCCCATATGAGAGGTTGCTCCCATCCTAGTTCATTTTCTGCTTCTCCTCTGCCAAGACTAATTAATAATGAGGCACACAGCGGCACATGTTGCAAGGACATTGAGAGACGTGTGCCGGAATCAGGGGCTTTCGGAGAAGGGGACTTAAAGGTCCCCAGATAATATTTAAAAAAGAATTTTTAAGATTATTAGAAAATATATATATAGTTTTGGTATATTCTGTAATTTATTGTTGAATATAATTGTTTTAATTGTTTTTATAAATAAATAGTTGTGAGTTTTAAATTTGTGTAAAAATAGTTTCGAGGTTCATAAATGAGTATCCTTTCAACACCACTGGCCTCAAAGCCTGAGTGTGTGTGCTTTTGACGTACTCTCATGAACACCCTGACAATACATAATTAATTGACTTCACCTGATGACGCACGTCAACAGGGCGTATGCGTAATATTAATGGCCAGCTAATTAACTATACATGGTCGTATATGTTTAATGCATCTTTCTCTCTCTCTCTCTCTCTTTCTCTTCCTCTTCCTTCATCTCTCTCGATTTACATATCCGTCGCCCTGCAGTCGGAGGAGCGAGGCACACCTTCGCGCCGCAGCAAATCGGAGGGACCGCCAGTCGTGCCCAATGGACGTGCCTATCCCATTGCAACGGAGATCGATGGAGCCACAAGAAAACAGGTACACAATTGTCAGATGGATGGCACTCGGGTGTCTAATTCAATAGTCGTCTATTGCCTTATCTAGCACTGGGTGTGTGAGTGTGAATGTATCAGTTCCCAAGCATGATGATTTTAGTGAATGAATTTCTTTCGATGGTGATATCACTTGTGCAGCTCACTTGGGACGAAGCTTATCTAAATTGCAGTATTTAAAGTAGGAGTTCTCTTGGGTGGAGGAAATATCCAAATGCATATTGTTCTTTTTTTTATTAAAAGCTGAGAATGTTATCAGTATCACTTTTTATAAATCATAATCAAAAATACTTTTAAATTTGAAAAAGTCTTATTTTTTCCTTACTCAATAGTCAGTTGATTCGTGACATCCCATAAAGATGCATCGGTAGTGCAAAATATTGCGGACAGAGGACCTGTCTTCCATTTCCGATCAGAGATAGGATGTGTCTCCGAGACCATTGGACCGCAACATGGCGGCGCGCAACAATTTCTATTAGCGCTGATGCTGCCCATCAGTCAGGCCCTGATTTTCCCACCCCTTGCCGGGTGCTGTCTGCAACTTTTCCAGTCCTTTTATTGGCAATTTTCCCTGTGCAGAACGACATGTTGTTGAACAGTTGCGCCTATAGGAAGATTTCATTTGTTCACATGGGTATATATGCACTGAAAACAATAATTATAAATATAAAAAACTCGTAATACATTTTACAACTTAAAATTTAAAGAGAAATAATATTTAAAAGGTTTTACATTTTGTGTAAAAATATATAAAAAATCTATAAAACCGATTTATGAATCTTCTTTCGGTGTATTTGGGCGTGTGGATTTTAGTGTGTGTGCAAAAGAACCATTGAGTTGTCAGACAGAGTGTCAGTTAGTCAGGCGTCTACTCGACCTGAATGTAAAATTTTAATCTGCAAAACCCTTCAACATTTGCATAAGTTGTATATCGATTTTTTGCGTCCATTCATACGCTTGCCATAGCCCTGATACCTTCAATACTTAGTACTTTTTTGCCTTTTTGATTGTAGCCATTGTGGCTGTGATTTGTAATGCATGTTACAAGGACTTTATGCTAGTTCTCCCTCCTCTTCTACCCCAGTGTGAGTGAATGGATGCCAACAGAAACATTTAATGTAAAACATACGTATATGATTGTGTCTTTTTATATTTATTTGCTTGGTTCTAACGTAGCATAGCATACATTTGGGGGTAAAATTATTACAAGATTAAAAAACTTTACAATTTAAACGTTTGAAAGTAATTCTTCTAATATCTATTTCACTTTTTATAAGAAATATCAAATAACCTTGTTTAAAATTACTAAAATTTTCTATAAAATATCTTCAACGAGTTAACAATAAATGTTTACTGTGCCTTAACTCAAATGAATTTATTAAATAATTAATGTTTAAAAGACATATTAGTCCCTGGTTTGATCTTTTAACGTTTACTAAAATATATATTCATTAATTTGATATCTGGGTATTTATTTTAAGTTTACATTTACATCTTAATAATATATATCTCCTCGAAATTAGCAATAGTTGTTCAAAATTTTCCATTTATACTTGTATTGTGTGTATTTCTTCTCTTTCTCGTTCTCTGTTTCTCCACGTATGACTAACCGGTCTCTTCTTCTCTGTGTTAACTATGCTCTGATCGTCCCCATAAAACCCGAACTAAAACTACGAATAATATTTAAATATTTAAACTTATCCTAACACTCAATGCGACATTGCAATGCTTTCTTTTCTCGTTCTCGTTCTCGTTCTCGTTCTCGTTCTACTCCTTTTCTCTTTTCTCCCTTTTTTTTTGGTAACAAAACAAATCCCTTTCCTTTTCCCTGCGTTGTGTGTGATTCTGCTCTTCTCTTTCGCAGGCGGGTGAGTCAAATGGCCTATTCAAAAAGACCATCACAAAACTGAGCACAGAGTACCGCCTGCAATTCGTTTGGCCCACTGTCCGACGGATTAAGGGCGGCGACGCGACGTCTAGGGCCGCCGCCGGCGACTATCCGAGAAAGTCCATATCGCTTGGCGCCCTGCGGTCCGGCGGCCACGCCCCGAACCAGGGTCAGACCCAGACCCTGAACCAGGCCCAGAACCAGGCCCAGATCGGGCACTCCGGTGGTGGTGCCGGTGCCGGCTTGGCCACGGTGCATAAAAAACGTACAACAAATCAGAAAGAAGGTGCGACAACAAATTGTCGTCGCTAAGCATTTACTTAAATTAACTAAACTAAACCTAAAACCAAGTCGAAAAAACGAATGAAACAAACAATACATTTCCTATTAGCGCATAGTTTCTTTCAACTACTATTTGTAATACTAAAACTTAAAACTAAAACCGAGCGAAGAGCGATTGTTCTCAAATTGTCATTTGATTTTTAATCGTTTTTTACTTAAGCAACCTAACTAACTGATTCACGGCAGATTTTGTTTACTAACCTTTCGTAATTGTTGAGATCTGTTTATTTTTCAAGATTTTTTAATGAAAATTTGTGCAGTGGCAGCCGCATTGAGCAAAAAAAAAAAGACTAAAAAAATAATAGAAAAAAGCGTTAAATAGAGTTGGTAAATGAACGTAGAATAAACGATTTTCTCTTCTCTTCACCACTGCCATAATTTCCAAATGCTAATTTGCCACCTAGCAGCATTCGATTGAACTCCAAATCAAGTTTTTTATGTACACGTCGTCGTAAATTTTGCTTACCAATATATACCCGTATACCCGTACCTATAAATATGTATACTACAGTGCTCATAACTAAGATAGATATTTTCCTAGACTAATCTTATGAACATTTCCGCTTATGATTTCGCCCTTATTTCTGTATAAACAAGCCAATGTTTTGTGTTGAGCGCTTTTGTGAACTAATGATTGTTTTTTATTTCAAGCAGATAGCAAACTTGTACTGTCTCTTAAATCTATTTCATATAGAACGAAATTATGCTAAATTCCTTTCGAAAAAAGAAACCTAAAACCAAACCCGAAAACTAAACGGTTGTTAAACACATTCAAGATTCATATATCTTTTTAGCCAAAAGCTGACGTAAGTGTTGAACTAAATTTAATTTTTATTAGTGCTAAAACCAATACAATTTGTTTTACTGCCAAGCGTAAAATTGCGTTGAATTGCGAGTCGAATGGAATCGAAAATTGATGGGAAAATTATCAAACCCCGGATCCGTGCTCATCCCGAATGCAGAGCCACCACTTTGACGCAGTGTCAGGGCAATTTTACGTGATGAATTGTCGAATTGAAAATAGCAAAGTGTAGATGGAGCATGTTGTGGCCGCAGGTTGTGCGATAAATTTCGTTTTCATTTCGATCGAAGCGTAGGAGTTACTACATACATATACCGCATCGTTGCCTTAGTTTCGTTGCATGTGTGAAACGCCAACCAACCGAAATTACAAATAGTGTCATGCATTAAACCAGTACCAGTACCAGTACCAGTACCAGAACAAGACAACCATCAATCAATCAGAATCAGTCAACATATGGCATCACCTCAACTATACTGTGTATCATCGGCTAGGCGAATTGGCCAGGCTTAGAATGGGTTAGTTCAGAGGGCAGTAATCATAACTCTTCCATTACTAACTGAATCTTGCAGTTCAAGCAAAGCGCATAGGTAAGGCAAACGGAAAGGAGACACGGAAATGCGGAAATGCGGAAATACAAATACAAATTACCCTCTCTATATATACCGTATAGACATTAAGTGCATCTGCATCTCAGTGGCAATCTTAGTGGCTTCAAGTGCAAAATGCTTTGGTCTTGCCTTTAACCCTTGTGCGACGCCTTGAGCTTCCAGCGAAGAGCTTCCATAGTGTGCAAATTGGTCGTAGTGCTTAAAAATACCAAATAAATCAATATGAAATATATCCAAACACATATTTTATCTAAGAAAAGAAAAAGACTACCAAAAAGTACAACAATTGGTTTGAATTTCGTTCTATATTCCAAACAAAAGCTACCCAAAATTGTTCAAACATATCCCGAGATCAAAACAAACCAAGAAACCATACCAAACACTGTTCAGTCAAGTAGAGAACGTAGATAATTATCACTTGGCTGCAAACTAGATTCAAAAATAATATTATACTTGACTAAACCAAGTGATAATTGTAACGTTCCCTCCATTTAACATCATTTTCGGTTCTCGACTCAATGCCAATCAGCCAGAAACACAAATTAATTTTCATTTTAAAGTCTTTAGTTAGCATTTTGCCTCGCCCTTACACCCCACAACTAACCTCGCCACCACCTAACCACTAACCACTGAACCACCGTACCACACCCAATCACCACCCACCAAGGCGCTGCTTCCTGCTCATTTATTTGCTGTACAATAATGTAAAATCACCCCCGAACCCCTCCCCGAGTTCAAGTTTAGCGTAATCGAGACACACTTTGCAAAAGAAACCCCTACCTTTGTTTCCACCTTTTTGGCCTTTCGTTTCCTACTGCATTTTCTACAATTAACTTATACTTTCCCTTATCTTAATGTAACCCAACCCGACTGGTGCCAGCCGCCAGCCAGAATCTGTATAAAGCTATCGACCGACCTTGGATTGCAGCATTAAATTTCGTATCTGTGTGCTTTCAGCTACTCTACATGAGTTGGAGCCCTTGGTTAGCGATACGGATGATAGAAAAACGCACGAGAAGTATGAACATTTGATTACCGTAGCCCTCAAAAAGTCAATTCAAGCTCAAACCGATTTGCTCAAAAGCTTCCGCCATTCTCATTCAGTGATGTCCTTCATTAGTCCACCCGAAAATGCAGCATCACCAAAAAAAAAAAAAAATAACAAGAATAAGAATATATTAGAACCCCCCTTCATCCGCACCTGCATGTTGCCAGTGTTGCATGCTGCAACCATCGAGATGCACAGCAGTTACCCCAAAAAGATCTCTCAGAAGCTGGTTCCCATTTCCGTTGGCTAATGATACCCTCGATTATTGCAGACACGTGTCCATTGTGGAGCGCAAGATTACCTCGCGTCCGTTCTCGCAGGCCATGGACCAGGAGCGCCTGAATCACTTCATCACGAAAAAGGAGAACTTTGGCTTCGCCGATGCCGCCGTGGCCGCTGCGGCTCTCAAGGATGAGGTGGACAACCGGCAGCAGGCCGGCGAATCTGGCCAAATGGTGGTCATGAACGGCTCTGCACCGCCGCACTCTAAACCGAATTTGGATTTGTGGTTCAAGGAGATGGTCGAGCTGCGCAAAAAGGCCGGCGAATACAAGGTAATTTCTTTGTATAATCGATAATATTTAAACTATATGTTATAAATTAATATAATATTTAATTTCTTTACTAACAGTGCCGCGGCTGGGGCATAGAGATCGATCCGGACCTGTACAAGAAACAGAAGGATCTGTGGGATCAGGTTTCAAAGCGCAGCTCACTCTCAGCACTTTCCCTAGCTTCGTCTGTGCATAAGTAAGGAAAAATATGAAAAAGCTTTATTAACTGTGAAAGAAAATAACTTAAAATCTTTTAAAATAGTAAAAGTTTTTATAAATTATTTTATATAAGTCTTCACATAGATATTTAACTATTTCCCCTATTTACAGACCCATTACAAAGGAGGAGAAGGAACAGGAGAACAATAAGAAATCCACGCCATTGCAAAAGGCTCAGAAGCCACGGGTTCCTGGCCAGGCCTTTTTGATTGATAATAAGGATGAGATTTCAGCACTGCCAGCACGCTTTAGCAATATACGCCATCACCTCGAACGCACTACGGGCCCGGGTAAGTGCCTGGCATAGCAGTGGGTTAACCCAGATTAATCATTGCTTTGCAGATGTAGAGGAGGGCGCCCTGCTGCCCTCGCCGACGCGCGAGAAACTGATGCCGGCCATCACCAAGCGGGAGTCGGAGTCGCAGCGCGGCAGTCCCAAGAAGACCGCCTTGTCCAGGCACGGATCGCCCCAGAAGGGCAGTCCCCAGAAGGGCAGCCCCAAGAAGGTCCTTAAATGTGAGTAGTTCGCCTTTTACCCGGTTCTCTCGACCAGAAGATACACAAATTCGAAGCAGGAGAATGCATATACTCAAACTCCAATTCCTACTCCAAAGTTAACCATAGCTGAATAGCCAATTTATTCCTAAGCAAGAATGACACAAGTACACAAAATGCACTCACCAATAGAGTATCAAGTTCGGGAACAGAACAGAACAATTGTACACGCTCCAACAATAAGTATACGCCCCGTTTTCGATGACTTGATTTGGTTTTCCCAGTATGATTTTCGTTTTGCCATAGTTTGCTCAAATGCTTCAACCGTTTGATTTGCATTTTCCCCCGCGACCCGAAGGAGTCGTCTCGACTTTCATTCTTGTCAAGTGCACCGAAGACTTGTTGGGCTATGAGATTTGTGCACACTCTTAATGTAGTTTCTTGTTAAATATGTTTTTTTTTTTCTCTAATTCTTTTCCGAGGATTTATTTGTCAAAATCAGTTGAAAGTTGAAAGTTGCATTTCATGTCCTAGACTTACTATAAGACTGTGTTTCTAGAGAACCATTTTGCAGATACTTATGCGCTAAGTACTGGAGTCCATCTCCAAGTGTATTTGTAAGTTAAGGTTATTTGCTAAAAACAGTGGACAGATTATTCCCATCTTACATTCATGTTGCTTTTATGTATATACCATGTACGTGCTGGGTTGTGTAAATATGTATGTAAGATAAGTGGCTTCAGTTGGTCCTGGCTTTACTTTTTGGATATAAGCAGCTTGCTCGGGAATATTTCTTTTTTTTTATGATATTCTGGGATACAATTGATTTTTTTTAAATACTAGCAAATTTTTCCATTAAAAAACTTTTATTTTAAGCTTTAGGGATTTTTGTTCGTTAAGAGCAGATGGATATTTGCAATTAGTGTTAAATAATTAAAGTCTTTTTGAGATATATTTACAAAGGTATAGTTTACAAATTGTAATATTACTTTTAGTATAAGCTGCAAGACTGCTGATTAAAAGAGTATTCCCAAGACCGAAAAACAGAGATTATTTATAAATTTTTTTAAAGTTTTTGAAATGCATTCAGCATATACTTTTGAAAGCCTAAGTTGTAGCTCATTGCCATGATGACTCCTGTACTATAAATTCACCTAAAACACCCACACAATCGTCACCAGTAGAGAGCCACACACACAGCGACTAAGAAATTATCTAGCTAAATGCGAATTGAAATTAAACATACAAATCGTACTTTTGTCATCAATCAAACCGCCACCACCACCAACCAACCATACAACAAAATCGAAATTAATAACGAAATGCAAAATGAAAAACCAAAACCGAAACAAAACGAAACGAACGAATCCATCATCCGTATACGCATCCGTATCATCCGGCTCTGTGTCCATGTGTCCATGTGCGTGATGTGGTGATCAGCCCGCTCGCAATCCGTGGGTCCGGGCGTTGCTGAGAATGAGTCACCGAAGCGCCAGATCCGGTCGGCGAGTCAGGCGCCCACGAGCCGTAAAAAGACGCCGACAGCCGGAACCGGAAGCGGAAGCGAACGCAAGGCGCGCCCATGTAAGTAGCCAATTTAGCGGAGGCAAGACCCACAAAATCCCTCCGCCAAAATACCCAAAACTCAGTTCGACTCAGTTCAGTTCGATGGATCGCTGCGAGGCGACCATTGCCTTATTTATTTAGTCCTAGTTTGCATATGTCATGTGTTACTTAGATTGCGTTTCGATTCTCCGTTGCCTCGTTTCGTTCGCATTCATTTGGTTTTAGTTGCCGGATTTGGATTTGTTTCTAGTTTAGTTCTTAGTCTTTTTAGTTTAGTTTAGTTTAGTTTAGTTTACCGATCACGTCGCCAGTTTGTGCGTTCCTCTGAATCTTAAACTTACATTTCGAGCGACCATCTAGTTGAGTGTCTAAACAAACAATTAACAAATCCTAACCTAGTTGAAAAATAATTAACAATTACCCTTTAGTTTTGTTAGTTTAGTCTCTGGTCATGCAGTTACAATTTTTGTTTTTATTTCCATTTGTTACCCCTTGAGTTCCGATCACTGTTCTCTCTGTAATGCAGCGTTTGATTGGTCTTTCGAGTACATAACAATCTATAGTTTAGCATGTTGAGTGAACCATTACTAACAGCAAATTCAATAACTAACTAACTAAACTACTAAACCATAATCCAATTAAACTTATCTGTAAGTAAGTAAAAAAGTAACAAAAACTAACAATTCCAGTTCAGTGTTGTGTCTAAAAATCCTTCGAGTTTTAGTTTGTATTCCGTTATCCCCCGACTAACCTTAAGTATGACTTTGTTGGCTTACATCCTGGATATATCTGTAACATATATATTTGGGGTTTTCCTTTGTTTTCCCGTAAGTCCTGCGTTCATATCTCGGGTCCCCAAGCCAACACTGTGTCCTCCCTTTCAATAGCTGCAAACCTGAGTTGTTACCGACTTGATTTAAGTAGTAATAATATTAATACAACTAACCAAAACCAGAAAAAGGGTAGAACGTGCTCTTACTAACCGCATTTCATGTTTGGTTCATTATGCTTTTCCTTTCGTTCAAACTCCTTTTGTTGGGACATTTTTAAGCCTTTGCTTTAAATGCATTCTCGACTTGTCACAACTCCAATAAAAAACATTTCTGATGAAAATACATTTAATAATTTCTTTCACGTGCGTTTTGTTTTCGGTTCAAAAAAATAATATAACAAAAAAATGAAAAATGACAACAAAAAATCATCGTAAAAATAAAAAAAAACGAAAAACCAAAACCGAAAACTGCTTACGTTCTTATAGCCACCCTATCCACAACATTCCAATCCCGCATTAAAAGTAGTTCCCTGCCACCGCCCAACGGTAGAGTAGCCTCTGCGCCGCCAGCAACTGCAGCAGCCCGAGCAGCAGCAGCAGCAGCAGCTACAGCATCAGCAGCAGCAGCTAAATCGGCCTTAAACGCTAATCATGCAATCAATCAATCACAACCATCACAAGCCAAGAGCAACAGCAGGGCCAGCAGCGGCAACAGAACAGCAGCAGCAACCGCCCAACAGCAACAGCAAATGCGTAAGAAAGACAAAGATAGATCCAATATTAGTTGCATTGGTAGTCAAGTTGGTGCTGGTAGCGGTAGCAGTACAAATACAAATAGTGTCAAGCATCAGCAGAATAAACAGAAGCAACAACAACTACAACAACAACAACAACAACAGCAAAAACATCAAAAACAACAAAATCAGCAGCAAAATCAACAGCAACAACAAGAGCAACCGCAACAGAATCAACCCCAACAGCAGCAGCAACCCGATGTTGCTGCAACATCAGAGGTAGCAGCAGCATCAGCAACATTGGCATCATCCTCGGCCCAAACCCCCAAACGTCCTGCGACCATCAACATCAAACGGCTAACGGTACCAGGTCAGGAAAGAAAATTGGCTGAAAGTGAGTAAAGTTTCACCGTGAACTTGAACTTGAACAAAAAACGAATCAAATCAAATTCTGCAATAATCCCAAAATCAAAACTAAACTAAAAAAAAATAAAATCCACTTAACGAAAAAACTATAAAATTATTAATACCCGGAAAATGCTGTAAAAGTACATCTGATGCGCGAAATGTTTGTGTTGCAACTTTTGTAAAACTTAACAAAACGAATACTTTCCCAAAAAAGAACTCGTAAAAACGCTATTAATAATCCAGCATTTTACACCTTGGCCAAGACTGTTCGTCCACAATTTAGTGCAAAAGTGATCAAGCTTATGATTTACCAATTGGCATCCATTTGGACCCCACAATTGAATCAACAACTAGTGTGTTTAAGTGTATTTTATGTTTGTATCCCCTGAGGGAGCCATGTGGAATCATGTGTGTGCATTGGTTTTCGATAGATTGGCATTACGAATTGTACAAAATTGTAGTTATTATTGTTATATCCTAGTTAGTAACTCGTTATTCCACTGGTTGCCCGTGTAAAAAATGCAAAATTCAATCACAAATCACCGAGAGAAATTAAAAACAATAAAATTTAATTAAATTCCAAATTCCTGATTGCTAGAAATTGTGGGCAAACCCAAAGAGAAAAATGCGTTGTTATTAAATGTTAGTTGTTGTTGTAATAAATGTTTGTAAATGTTGTGTTTCCAGCCGTGTGTCTGTATTTCCTGTATATCTGTATAAGCAAAAACTGTATTAGAATACCGTTTTCACGTGCGCCTCATCATTTGTAGTCCTTTTCTTTCTGTTATGTTTCATGATATCGAATCACTCTACTCTATTTTCCTTTTTTCTCTGTGTACATATGTATTTGTAAAGCATTTTTACTCTAGAATCCCTTAGAAAATGTATGTACTGCCATACAAAATAACACACAGAACACTAAATACTTAATACACAGTAATAAATTAGCTACAATTTTGGAGGGAAATTATAATAGAAATAAATCTTTTAGAACCGGTTTAATTTTAGGAGTTGGTTTAGAATTTAATACATAGTTCCAAAAACCGTACACACATTCCACACCAATAATCACTTTAGCTAGGAGTATTTATCATAAATATTTCAAAGGGGTGACAAAAAAGGATTCTATTGAGAAAACTTAATATTTAGTCACTTTAAAAGACAGTTTTTAATTGTTTCCAGTGTCAGGTATAAGAAGGTAAAGGTAAAAAAGCCAGCTGTCGTCGAAGCGTTATTTGTTGCCTGCTCCAAAAAAACAACCTTTTATCAAAAAACAAACAAACAAAAAAACGCCACAATAAAAATGAATACAAATTATATATTTATCAAATAAAAAACATCAAATACTTTTATTACTCTTCTTCGCATTTACATGTTGCGTGTCTGTTTGTGTATTTGTGGCATGCCGTTTCTCTCATGTTGTGCGCTTTATAAACAAAAAAAAAAAAACGAAAACAAAAAAAGAAAAGAAAAATAAATAAAAAGAATTTCTTTGGTTTCTACTAACAATTTGTTGCCTTTTAAGCTTCCAGCTTAATATCCCTAAGTTGTCTAAGTTCCATTCCGTTTTTGGTTTCCAAACTATGTTACCAATACAAACTTTTCGTTTACCTTTTTGTTTCAACTACTAACCAGTAAAACTCAAACACAAAATTTGCTTAACAAGAAAAATGGACAAGTCCATCAAAAATATCTATGAAGATCAACAGCTACGGCAGCATAATGATATAACTCAAACATATAATGCGCCTATAATCAAGTTAATTCCATAAAGCATAATCCCCAACACTGGTTGGAACTGAAATTTATAATCTCTCCTGGATATTTTGAACCACCAACAGACGATGCCGAGGACGGCCGTGAGACTGCCATTTCCATTTCCAGCTGCAGTCCACAGCCCCCCGTGCCGGAAGTGCCCGAGGAGCCCCTGGTGAAGTCCCCACCGGAACCCACCAGGGTCAAGTCCCCGGAGCAGATCATCATGCGCTCACCCGATCCAGTCAACTGGACGGTGCCCCTAGACACTGGCAAGACCTTTACGGTCACGCAGAATGTCAAGGATGGTAACGTAGACTTTCCGACTGGAAGAGTGATATTTTTCAAAGCCCGAAAAGTGCGTTAACTTGTTTACTAATTTGGGAATTTCCTTGTTCGCAGGGGAGAACTACAGCCGACCTCAGAGCGAGATTAAAGCGTCGACACCGGTGGAGAAGCCACCGCCGCCACCGCAATCGGCACCGCCACAACTAACCGAACAGGCTAAAATGGACGGTAAGCCATTAAGCACGCTTCAATAAAAAACGCAAAACTTCCATACCAAAAGCATCAGCAAACCCAAAATGAAGTCAACAAACAAAAAATAATAATAAAAAAAAAAACAAACCTAAAAAAAAAAACTAAATAAAAAACCAAAAAAAGTCGAATCGCTTTTACAAATATTTATATATTAACTCGTATCTAAATATATGTATCTGTATATGTATATGTATGTATCGCTACTCACAACCATCATCCAAAAATCGAATCATCGTTAGCCAATCTCCAACTTCTTAAAATCCAAAAAAGAAAAAAAAAACCCACACCAACAAATCAAGCCAAAAACCAATCTCGATAAGCGTAAATAAATGCAAAGTTCCCCGCTCTCTGTATTAAGCCAAAAGCAATTGTGCAAGCCAATGCAATCACATAGCGTTACCGTACCCGTACCCGTACCCTTGACCTTGGTAACATAACGAACACTATTTCCACAATATCTCCCCCTCCCCCACCTCTCTCGACCACTGCCATCCACGCCGCCAGCCTGGAAGTCGAACAGTCCAACCGCCAGTGCCGCCGCGGTCTACGGCAAGACGCTGACGCCCCACGCCCTGGCCACGCCCACCGGCCAGCCGGGTGGCGCCGTGCGATGCACTGCTCCGCAGGATCAGCAGCAACTGCCGGATCCGGCAGCCATGTCGTCTTCATCGTCGACAGGCACTGCGTCGACCGCCAGGACCACCGCCGCCGAGGTCCTGGAGAAGGCCCGCGACCGCTTCGACCGATTTTGGGGCAGCAGCAGCGCCAGCAAGGAGGAGAGCGTCTAGACGAGATTCCTTTAGATCCAAAACGCAGTGCTTTTCAAGTGCAAAATGTATTCAGTAAGGCAGTTAGTTGGCCCTTGAAAGCAAGTAATAATGATACGTAATAGACGTTATGCAATACCCTTAAAATATACACCACATCTAAACTAACTGAAAGCCTGGTTCCATTACAATATGGTGTTTCACTATTTCCCAAGAAATATATTTTCAATTTGATTAATTTAAAATAAATTTTAATTATAATTGAAATTAATATTAAGTATTAAGAAATGTTTCAAAAACACTTTTGTTGCACAAAAGTATGCAGTGAAATATTTTAAGCAAACAATTAATTTAAAGAAATATTAATAGCATTTTATATTGAGCTAAATATATTTAAATTTTAATGATTATTTATTTCAAGCTTTAAGGAAATTGCTACCATTTAAATTTATATATGTACGATTATAATGAACTATCCCTATTGTAATGGAACCAGGAACTAAGCCTAAAAGAAATCCCGTTTTGACTAAGCTTGAATCCATGGCAAAATTAGCTTTTGGTTTACCAGTTCGACTGCTGCAAGCAAATGTAATCAGGCCAAATCTCATCTAATGTCTAGCTATAGCCCCAAATCACGAGCGAGCAATACACCCAAAATTTTGTTATGTAAGACACTTTCACTGCCTGTACCCAACAACAACAACAACATCAACTACAAGAACAACAACACAATCGAACCGATGTTGTTTACTTTGCAATTAAGCCCCAAGAACTTTGCAATATTTCGATATCATTCAGTCATAGTGAAACAAATATTAAATGGGACAAACATCACCGCAAAGACCCGTCCAAAAAGTGAGGCCATTCGACCGGACGGACCGGAGGTATACTCACATTTTTGTAACTCTCATTAGTTGAGCAAGCCAAGCCGTATATTTGGGTAATGCATAAGGTGATCTAGGCTATACCGCTGATCCGTCAAATACCAAAAGTTGATAATAGATTTTGCACATGAATTACAAAATGGAAAAATACCAATTACGACAACATGATGTTAAGAATAATTTAAGATACATTTTGGCTAATACGAAACTTAAGGCAACCGATGGTTAAACACCAAACAGGAGACACTTAGATAACACACACACACACACACACACACACACACAGATTACAAGGAATATAGCGAATGAAAATATAAGAAAAAGAGATAATGCTTTGGAAAGCTGTGAAACTAGTTTCAGACTTGCGTACACTTCTTGCATAACTACTACGTGTATGTGAAAATAGTCGAGAGACCACAATTGAGAGGTAAATCTAATCGATTTAATCAGATTTTGAGTAAAGTTAGCGATAAAAAAGATTAAGACGAATGCTTCCCAAGGGGCAATAGCTTTGAGAAAGTTGATGTAATTTGTACGAGCATTTTGTTGGCTTTCATTTCTTCATATCTCTCAGTGTAGACAGTGTTTCAGTACAAACTAAGTACCAGTTGAAGCTCGGTTCGGCAGATCCTTTTCTTTTGCTAAGGTGAAAGGCCCAAATGTTAAACTTCTCGAGGAAAAAATCAAGAGAAATTGAGAAAACTTTGTAAGCTGAAGTTAAAATTTCATTGCCCATTTGTTGTGTGATTAACTTCAGTATTGAGCTTAATTGTTGCTTGCCTATATATATTTTTAATAAAAAACAAAAACACAAATAAACTAAACAAAAAAATAAAAGGAGGAATAATGACACGTCAATGGTATTTATTAAACAGTTGAATATTTTTTATATGTTTTTCATGGAAGGACCTGTTTGTTAGTTGAAATCGATGAGTTGATTTACTGAACCCTATATATAGTTACCGAATATAACCCATTATCAAGTGCCCCAAAGAACAAAAATTGTTTATTACACTCAGTCCTAGAACTGTCACCGATTTGATCACGCCACAAGCATAGGTTACAAGTGACAAATAAGCAGAACTAACTAAACTAAACTAAACTCTCTGGCAATCTAAAGATTAAAATAACCCGAATTAACCGAAACCGAAACCGATACCGAAACAAACAGGAAGTGCACACACTCACACACACAAATGAACTATATTTCAAGTTAAAATTTGATAAATGAAAACACAACCAAGCGGTAGACTCTTGAACTCATTTAGTTTTAAATATCGTACTTAACAAATTTTAGGCAACTTTAATATGAATCTACTTAAGAACGAACTTGATATATATATTCTAGCTTGTTTACAAAGGAAATGAAATGGAAAATAAAGCAAATGGAAACCTAACCCCCAACAAATTATACCCCGTAAACAATTCCGAAAAAGGCGCACTACTCAGGCTTCTTCGAAAAACAATGAAAAGTAATAAATCGATTTTTATAGACACTTATATGAAAGTCAAAGCAATAAGAATTTTCCAATTCCGTTTCAGTCACAAAGCAAAACAAAATAATGAAAATAAAATCAGAAATAAACACACCAATCAATTAAATCAATTTTAGACATTGACTTTCACGCCTAAATGCGCCTACAATTTTAATGAATTAACGAGCCTCATCAGAAATGCAATAAAACAAGTAACAAAACAACCCAATTGATAATTTCTCTGAATTGTCATGAAAAGGCACACCAGATAGCCTTGATAGAAATGCTAAATAACACGACATAATATAATTATAAATGTACTTTGAATAAAGTAACCAAATCATATAAAAGACAACAAATTAAAAAATAGAAACCCAAAAAACAAGTGATGGTAAAAATGAGTATAACATTGTATGAATCGAATAAATGAAAAATGCATATAAACGTTTTAAAGGCTCTGTTTAATTTCTGGGCTCCTAAATTATATACAGCTTACCCTTGCTATTTCCATTAAAAAATAAACCAATTCGTTTTGTTTTGCTTTTTATTATTGCTGTTATTAGGTTTTCTTCAAGAAAATGTTTTCTATTATAGTCGATCTATTATTATGCTTGAGAGGAGATATTGTTGCTTTATTGTTTACATTTCACTTAACTGTATTATCGGTTTTATCTGGAGAGATATTTTTACATTTGTCATTTCTGGGGGCTGGGAAGTAAGTATTTTGAAAATATTTGTATATATATATTGTTAAACATTTATTGCTGGTAAATTGTTTTCGTAGGCATTACCTATTTGCTGATTGTAGACGAACTATTTATAAGACTTTATAGTTAATTTTTCATTGCACTTCATGAGTTATATTATGAGTTATTTTGTTAAATTTATTTTTAGATTTTTATTACAGGAATATAGAAAGCTGTTATCACAGTATTTTTAAAAAGAATAACACAAAACGAAAGGGTATGATAAGAGGTGTCGGGGAAAACGAAAAAACTCACAAATGTCAATTGCCAATTAGAGTTTCTCTTTAAATACATAACTTATACTTTTTCTTTTAATTTTCATATTATTTAGTTCAATTTTGGTTTTAATTCGCTTAAAGTTTGCTCGAAAATACATGTGTCGAAAAAATGTTTGAATGTGTTTTTTTTTTTTCAATTATTTTATGTCATATTATATCAAAGGATTTGCATTGTATTATTTGGTTCTAATTCTAATTATCATTTATGTTGTTCGTAAGCGTAAATAGCTTCGTAAATGTGTGTCAAAATATTTCGAAATCATCGGATTGCTACTGGTGCGGTCTGAAAAGAAGTTTCCGGTAGGATCACAACAAATCAATCGAGTTGGTCTGGGCTCATTTATACTTATATATCAAAAAATATAATTTATAGACGTCGCTCAAGTGATTTGTTATAGACTACGCTCGCCTAGAGCTATGCCACTTCAAAAACTCACTCAATTGGAGGCAACTTGAGCAAACATTTGAGAATGGGCCAACATATAGGGGTCAGATAGATCGGCGGAGGCTCTAAACCTACTCATATGCAGCTATATTTATATGTTCCTTTACAGAGATAGAGATAGAGAGGGAGTAACATAACCGAAGGTCGATATCTATAAAAATTTAGCACAATTTCGTTCCTAACACTTTAATGTTTTGATAAAAGTGGTTGCTTCTCACTTGGTTTAGCTTAAATGTAAACAATTAAAAGGTATACCAAAAGGGTTCCGAACACCGAATTTAGTGTTTCGAATGCTAGCTAAGATTTTCCATATGCTTGTATATAGTACCAAATGAATTTCCCGGGTCCCAGCAGCCGGCACCGGGACCATCGATCGGGGATCTTACCTAAACTTATGCTTGAAAAAACATCGTGGACTTATCAACTAAATTCATTTAAATAAACAAGTTAGAGTTGCTTTTGGTTACCACAAAAAATGACACGTTTAACAGACTTTTCTTTGTTGCAATTACGAGTTTCCATTTCGATACCCGCCCATGCATATACATTAATAATCATTCCGATTCAACAATGTAGTGGGGAAACATTTAAATTTAGTTTCGAATATCTATAGGTATGTGTATAAATACAATTTATATAATTTTGTTTTGAGAATGATTTTGGTTTAGCCGTTTCCTCGCTTCTTTAATTTTGTAAAATTTAAATTGCTTATAAATTTAGAATCATAGGGTAAGTCGGTTACTTGGGATTTTAATTGGGTTCTTTAGATTCGCTCGGGACTCGGGTTCGTAAGGTTTCTTTAATATAAGCGTAAGTTGAGAGTTAAACACTTAGAATCTAATTCTGTTCTTGTTTTTTGTTTTGGTTTAGTAATCGCAAGTGCTACTACGTTTAAATTCGTTTAACCGCCGATTTGTAGTGTTTTGTCTGAATTTAACACATAGTAAGTACGCAGAGACATGAAAATCAATTTCAGGTGTCTTACCCTTCTGACTCAAACTTGGATGGCCTGAGATCCTGCGATTCTCCGCCATTCCAATATGTAAATTGTTTGAGTTTGTTGGATCAGTTAGGCTTAATGGTAATTGCTATATTAATATTGTTATCGTAGATTTTTCGGAATTTATCCAACCGAAACTGATCCATATCAGCTTATTTGTGATCTTTCTCCTGCTGCGACACGTGTGTTTTTCGTTAGCTAAGCTAGCCTATAAATTAGTGATTGTTATATGCATTTGTCGTCCCATAAAAAACGTACTTTCCCGCAGCTGGCTTACAACTATACAACGCATATTATTCCCCCTCAACTCTTAGAGTGCGATTCGAAGACTGATTGGTTTGTACTAGCCGGTTGTCCGCGGGAGGAGCTGGCTCCCTCTAGTTCTCGCTGAGGTCCTTGATGGCCTGCAGTATCCGCTTGACGTGGCCCACCTTGACCACGCCCAGATCCTTGAGGTCACGACGCCCCAGCGTGAGCAACTCCTTGCCGCGGATGTCGTTCTTAAGGAAACTGTCCACGTACTCGGACAGCTGCATCGTCTCCAGCCAGGTGACCACCTCGTTGACACTCCAGTTGTTGGCCGCTTCGCGGGTATTGGTCAGAGGAGGCTTGAACGCCTGCTGTCCAGCCGTGGAGCCAGAGCGGAGGCGCACCCAGAAGGGTCGAGACTTCCGGCGGCCATCGGGCTGTGGAATGGAGAGGCAAGAATTACAAATGGGAAACAATCTTAGAGTGTAGGCCACTTACCTCCTCATTGGGCGCCAAGACATTAAAGTAGGCGCGAAGCTTGCCGTCAATGCACTTCTGCACGGAACACTTCTTCAGCTCCATCTCCATGTTGGCCAGGGCTGCACTCAGCTTGGTCTCCAGATCCTCCCGCAGTATCAGGCTGTGGCCACGATCCCGGAGTAGGGTGCAAGCATCATCGTACAGCTGGCGCGAGGAGTCGATTACCTCCACCAGCTTGGTGCGCAAGGAGGGGCCTTCCAGAAGCTTGCCCTGCGGATGAATGGACTCCAAAGCCTCACTGGCCCGGCAGGCCACCTCGTAAAGATCATGCTGCAGGGCAGGATGCGAGATGATCAGGAACTTGACCCACTTGACCAACGAGCTAACGGCCTCGATGAAGTTGAGGAGTACGTAGCATTCCCGTTCGGAGATCACCTCGTCCGTGGACGCGGCGTGTTCCGAGGCCGTGGAGGAGGCATCCCTTTGGATGGAGATGCTGTGCTGGCGCTGCTTCTCCTGCCAGCTCTTCAGTGAGAGTTCCAAGCTCCGGTTGCGGCAGAGCATCTGCACACGGTTCTTGTGCAGGATTCGGATCATTCCCGGCGGCTGAAGCCAGGCCTCACCATCCACTTGGATGGGTATCTCCTCGTCGCCGAGGATATTGATCTGGACACTCTGGCACTGGGCAATTCGGTGATGCTGCAAATTGATCAGACGGGAGGCCGCCATCTGCACGGATCCAAAAACGGCCACCACTTCGAGGACACGATCGTCGAAGCTCGGCGGCAGGAAGATGTCGTCCTTCTTGCTGCTCCCCCAGAAATTGGTGCCGCCCATGAAGCTGGGTATGTTCAGGATAACAATGCCCTGGAGTTCCGGCAGTGGAATCCGCTGGCCATCGCACTCCAGCTGCACACGCTGCTCTAAGTTTTTGCAGGTCTTCTGCAGGAGCTGCTTGGATCCCAGGACTCCGTACCACATGTAGTTCCGTGCCCGCGAGCGGCACTTCTCCGGGTGCTCCTCCCGCTTGTTGTGGAAATCCAGCGAGATCTTGGCATCGATGCCGATGCCAAAGTAGTTGTTCATCACACACTTCTCGTGGTAACCGGCCAGGAGGGTCTCGTCCGGATCCATCAGGGGACTAACAGCGGCGCAGAGGGTATCCGCATTGGCCAGCAGGCATTTGGAAATGAAGCCACCGCCATTGGCAAGGTCTGTGAAAATGAAGGAAGCCATGAATAAATTTAATTAACAGGACGAATTCTTTCAAGGATTGTGAAGAAGAAACTTACTTGGCCAATTGGGCAGCCGCACCAAGGGATTGATGATGGGCAACTTGCGATTGGTCTCCTCGGTGGGCGTCTTCTCCTTGTCCTTGCCGGCCTTCTCCTCTTTGTCCTTGTCCCCGGCGGCAAAATGATCAAAGCCAAATAAAGTCGAGCCCATGAACAGGCTCGACTTGGAGCCCTTGAGGGTCTGGAGGTTCGGGAGCGCTTCGTTCGGCTGCAAGAGAGAGGCAGCGATCAGTCGCGGAAACGGAGGCCGGGAAAGTCGAGTACGTGTCAAAGAGCAACTGGAAAGTCAGCACTAACTACGATACAAGAAAACATGTGGATGTGATCGAGTGTGGATCTGTGGGTGAGTGTGCCAGTGTTGGGTGACTTGCAATTACTGACGCAGGGCTGGTAAGTACATTTCGAGGGACAGAGCGAGAGAAAGAGAGAGAGTTACTGAGAGTGGGTGAGAGGAGGATAGAGCATAGGAGGCAGCGCACTACGTAAATCGAAGAACTCAAAACAAAATCATAGATGGTCGGGCTTTAAGCAGAGGCTACGCATGTCTGTTGTTTAAGTTTGGGTGTTGGTTAACGGTGTTTGTTGATTTATTTGGAACTTTGCAACACTACTCAAAAGCGAACTGACGCAGGTGCTAAGGATCGGCCAACTGCAACTGGCATTTGAAAGAGACGCTTTGTACAAGGGATTCATTGCAGTTTAAAGCTGTTGGGGGACCCTTTACAAAGAATACATTTTTAATATTTAACGAAAAAAGAGATTTTTAATTTGTTTGATAGAATATTAATACAAACATTTAAGGCATGACATGAGAATCAATTTAATTTGTTTGATTAATAGAACCTTAAAAAGTAAATTTATAGCTGATCAAACGGACTTTTACAGATTTTTAAAGTTAAGTTTTTTAAATGTAGGTACTCCTTTGTAAAGGGTTTCTTCACCTCGGAATACCGAGGATCAATCGCACATTATTTATCGGTAGCTCCGGTTTCTTTTTATTACTTGCTGGGGATTTAAACATCGAATTAACGGGAGAACGCAGAACGGCTGGGGGGATTAGAACACAAAGGACGCTTTTAGGACCCAGTCCCGGACTGGCTTACCAGAGGAATCAGCGGCCTGATAAGCGCCAAGGTGGCCAGGCGAATATCGGGCTCCGCCACCACAAAGAACCGGACACTGAACAATCCGTAGCCGCGCTTGGTGGCCACCTTTTGGTTTTTCTTCTAAGAAAATGTATTTAGTATAACGTTGCTTTTAAATCGTGTTTAGCTTCGTGTGTGATTTGCATTTACATTATGTGAGTGGGTGGGTGTAGACTTTATTACACTGAAATGTTCAAACTGTGTTGTGTTCATGGTGAAGAGTTTGAGTGTCGTTTAAAGTCAAAGTCAAATCAAAAATTCATATATTTGGCTTAATTTTGAAATACATACCAATTGTTTTTGTGCTTTTTGTAAATCATATACAAGGTTCTAGTCGGTTTTATATTGTATTGTTTTAATTTGTTGTTAAAACGAAAGAATTAACTCAGGTAAAAAGGCATAAAGTAGCAAATAAATAAACTGTTGAAGCATTTTGTACGATTTTTGAATATATAATGAATATTTTCGAGCTAAATAAACTTCAGTTAACATTTTAATTAAAAATTAAGCTCATAGTTTTGCAAAGTTTTTGTCAATTTAATCTAAATGAATTCCGCAACATTTTTAGTTAAGCCTGCACAAAATGCTTCGCTACAAAAAAGAAACTTTGTGTGAACTGCAAACTAAAAACGGGTGAATACCTGGAAATTAATCCAGTTCATTTTTATTTTGTATTTTTCATAGAACTTCCTGCTGGTTGGTGGTTGACTGGGCATTACTTGTACGAACCATTACCTACAGTCGCTGTTGTTAGTGTGTGGCTGTATGAGGAGTGCATTCAGCACCTGCGCTTGCACCTGCATTTGCACTTGACACCAATTGCTCGCCTGACACAATCAAAACTCAAGTACTTCGCAACTGCCGACGATGCGGTGCCAATGTGAATCGAAAATGTTGCACGCGCTTAACTAAAGTGGCACAACTCGTTATTTTCGTTTTATATTATTGAGTGACTTGTTGAAAAAGTGTGGCTAATTTTGGATTACTTTGAAGTAAGTAAAAGGTTAAACCAAGGATTCTACACCCCCCACACATGCAGATTTTATATCATGAAAGGGATTTTAATCTCATCCTGGCAATCTATGAAACATAATCAAATTCACAATAAACTTTAGTTGTAAGTCTAAGTAGTCACTGAGCCACCCTTACTAGGTCTTTATTTTTGAAAATAACTGCTAAATCATGATAGCTGAGCTGATAGAGTTTATATTATTCCTAGCAATATACTTTGTGATATTATTGTACCAGTATCCCTTTTTTCTTATCAAACATTTTTAAAATTCATTGGTGTGCAATCAAATTTAAAAGTTCCTAGTTATGCCACTTTACTTAAGATGTGTGCCATGTGTGGTTCGAGTCGTAGAAAGGCGGACAGAAGGAGGACTTGGCTTGCACATGGAGAACTCACCTTAAAGAGGCTGCCGCAGCTGATCCGGCGACTGGCTGCCGGCGAGCTGCTGAGGAATCGCGCATGCTCCGGGTCCAGCGTCAGCTGGTTGGGATTGAAGCCCGAGTGCCGGCGATCCTTGTCCTTGTCGAACTCGCGGACAGCTAACCCGGGGGCGTGGCTCGAATGGCGCCTGATCTCGGAGGCGTTCATGGCCCGCACCCCCAGCAAACCGGAACAGGCCATGGACACTGACATGGACATGGCGCCGCCGGACATGGCTCCGCCCGGCAGCAATGCACCTGAACCCGAGGGCTTGACGGAGTCGCCGCGCAACGGCGTCGGCGGCCTCACAACAACACTTATCTGTGGATAGTTTGGATTTACATCATCAAAGGATTCTTTCTTACACGACTCATCAAAAGTAATGCGCTTTACATCTTGTCCATGGCCCGATTTCTTGGTGGGCGATGTCGACGTGGTCAAAATAGAGTTGCTATTGCCGTGGATAATCGCGTTGCGCACAGTGGCATCAACGTCTTGAATTTCTATTTTAATGGCCGTCTGCGTGGACAGCTCGTCCTCGCTGTTGGTGGCCAGTAAAGTGGCCGGGTTATTCGTCGGCGTTTGCAGGGCATCGGGGTCATCGTTATCGTTATTGGAATCGTTACGGATCCCGTTTCCGTTTCCGTTTCCGTTATCGTTGTCGCTGCTTCGATGTTGATCTAGCACTAGCTGCTGTTGAGATACGATTGCATTGGTTGAAGTGGTTTTCAGTTTTTTCAAAGAGATGCGCTTTTTGGGACGCTGGATTGTGGTTAGTAGACGATGGAGTTTGTACATTGCAGGATTGTTTGTTAGTTTTCAGTTAGATTTCAGATGGTGGTTAGTTAGAAGTTGGGCGGGTTAGGTATTTTTTCAGTTATTGATTATCGGTGGTCGACAAAGAAAAGTTGAAGAAAGAAGCAAACGGAGAGCAACAAAGAGTTCACTATAAGTGGCCATTTCTCAGCACTCTGGACAACCATACAGAACAACGCTAGATATACTCGATATATATATGTATATACAAACTAGACGGTACACGGCTAACTTAATCCTATCCGATCGATCGGCTGGGATACATACCTTAAAGCTCTGACGCGCTATATCGTTACCTTCCACGAACTGCGCCAGGCTGCAGTAGCGCGGTGGCTCCCGCATCTTCTGGTCGTCGCACCGGTTGTCGATCTCGAAGACAATGTTCTCGAACCCAAACTGTTGCGGATTGTCGTCGCTGTCCATGCGCGCCAAGCGAGGCATCCTCGGCGGCGAGGAGTTGCGCCTGCGTGGATGCACACCCGAGTGCGAGTGGCCCAGGGCATTGAGGGACTTCTTGCGCGGCGGCTTGGCGGGACCCATGTGCTCCGAGCAGAGCGTGGTTGTGTCGTCGGTCAGGGTGCTGTCCTGCAGGGCGTAGGTTATGTCGTGACCCAGAACAGAGCTAATGTCGTCCATGATGCTCTCGCCAGGCATTGCCTCCGTCTCGTCACTGGTCTCGGGTGAATCGATGTGCGTGAAGTTGCTGGCGTCCAGGTTCTACAAGGCAAGTGTTGGGTTAAAGAATTAATTTTGGTTTCTCTTGAGGGGAAAGAAGGACATAGTTTCAGCTTAAATATCTTATTGCCCACCTGAATAATATCTCCCAAAGTCTGGCCGGCATCCTGTTTATCAAATATCTCGGAGGCCACGCTGCACTCCTCGTTGCTGATGGCTGAAAGGACATCGCTGGCTTCGCCCCCCAAATCATCGGAGGAAGATTGCTCCTAAAAAAATGTAAAAGTATTTCAAAGACTGTTATTAGAACCTATTAGGCAACCCTCCTCCAAGGATGTGACACGTACAGTGGTGGTCTGTGCATCGGTATCAATGATTGTTAGACTGGCGCTTGTGTAAACATTTTGGGAGTTGGGGGTTACGACAATGCCGGGTACCTGCAGGTTACAAGTATGTACCAGGGCCTGCTTCTCGGTGGGCATACTGTCCTCCTTCTCCACATCCTTCTCCTTGTCCAGGTCCTTGTCTTTGTCCTTATCCTTGTCCTTGTCCATCTCTCTCGTCATGTAATAGGTGCGCTCAAACACCTCGATGGGCCGGTAGTCGGACAGAGGATCGACGATCGGTTCACCCGTGAGGATTGGCACCCGCAGGAAGTCCACCTTGCGGTCGGTGGGCGTGTTTTCACCACCATCGCTGCTGGGTGACAATCGATTGCCAGCATCATCGATGTTGGCTCCACCGCTCAGCGACATGCGGCTTCTGCGGTACACCGTCTCCCCGTTTGCACCTTCCTCGATCTCCTGGATCACCTCCACACCGGAGCTCCTGCGACTGTCCGCAAATTGCCGCGGAGCCGGCAGACTGATGCTGTTGAAGAAGCTCTCGTCCACGGAGTCGCGTCGCGTATCCGGCAGCGGTGAAATGCAGGTGAGCCGTGAGGTCTCCATCGTCGGGGAGATGATGTTGATCGGGGGAATTATGGGCAAGGGGGAACTGCAAGGAGTCGACTCGCCGGAGTTGGTGGTGGGCAGCTTCAACGCCTCGAAGGGCGTAATAGAGAGCTTGCGTTGGTAGCGCTTTGGTCGTCCTGGCTCAGAGTGCTCCACCACGTTGTAGATGGCTCGCTTAACGCTGTTGGCGCGGCACTGGAGAGCCTCTTTCTCGCTAGAGCGAAGGGATCGGCTGTTGCGGCGCTCCTTCGAGTTGATCTGGTCCTTCTCGTTTTTCTCGATTGATATGTTTGGATTGCTGGTCAAAGGGGAGAGGGAATTCGAAGGGATAATGTTTTATAATTACCAATAATTTATAGGTATATTTTAACATATTTATAAAAAGTACTTACAGCAAGGAGGCACTGGTTCCTGGTGTCAGCGGAATGCTTCTGGCAATTAGACTCCTGATGGTGGCTATCAAGTCGTCGCCGCTGTGGGCGCCCATCTCCTCCTCCTGCAGGGCGTCCAGCAGCATGTTCAACTTTTGCTTCAGGATATCGCACTTAACGGCCAGCTGCTCGTCTTCCTTGTGGTGCTCCGAAATGCGGGCCACCAGGTCATCCACGGTGTCGCAGAGATTCCGCGTGGAGCTTATCAGAGTCTGGGTGTCGTTGGTCTCCACGATAAAGCGCAGGTGATGATTGGCCGATGTCACCATGCCGGTGAGCAGGGCCTCCTGCTCGGTGGTGATCGACATCTTGGGGGTCTTGGGCACAGCGATGGCCTTTTCAAAGACCATAATGCTCCAGCGGTCCAGCATCTTGGTGCTGGCCGACTCATAACGCTCCAGGATCTGTGGAAGGTGGGTGTCGTCGTCACAGCTGGATCCCCAGCCCAAGACCCTGGCCAGGTCGTTGCCCGTTCCCAGAGGCATTACGGCCACCTGGCATTGTTTCTACGAGGATGAGAAAATATAAATGTTTAAATTGTTTTTCGAACTATTTTCCAGAACTCACATGCATGTTAAATCGATCGATTTCGCTGAGCACCCAGCCCACAGATCCATCGCCGGAACAAACCAGAATGCGGAACATTTCAAAGTGCCGAAAGAGCCGCAGTCCCAGACTTGGGCCCGTGGAGATGAGATCGAATACCTGGGCCGGATTCAGCAGCTGCTTAAAGCGCCTCAAGAACTTGACGCCCTGGTTATCGCCCGACTTGGAGTTCACGAAGACCAGCAGGGGCGAAAAGTTCCCCTTGGGACTGGCCACATCCCAGGCGTCATCCGTGCTGATGGAGTGGACGCTTGTGGGCGGAACCACGGATAGCTTGGCGGGTCCAATGGGGCAGGCCACCGCCATCTGCGGACGACAGGCCACGTGGACGGTGGCCCGACACCAAAGGCACCGCCAGTCCTGGAGCCGCAGCACCGATCCGCAGGTCTTCTTGCACACAGCGCAAACCGAGGACACCGGCAGGTTGCCTTCCATCCACTGATGCGGCATGATGATGCCGTCCGCCTGCTCGATGATGTCCTTGCCCACGCTGGCCAGCGTGGTCCACTTGCAGTTGGCAATGGACTTGGCCGCGCAACGCTTGTGCACCTTGCACTTGCACACCTCGCAGCTGAGCCCGTGCGAGGTGACGCCGGAGAGGGCGTCGCGGCACACGTTGCAGTAGGTGGGGCGGGCGTGCGAGGTGGCATACCAGTGGTGGTGGTTCGACAGGATGTCATGCTGCTCGATCAGGAAGCTGTCTCCTCGCGGCCGCTGCGGTGCCGTGGCCGTCTTCAAGCTGCCCAGCCAGTCCTCCATTTCGCGGCGGGACTCGGCGCAAAGCACCAGGGATCGAGTGGGTGTGATTATCTACGAAAAATTGGTAAGAACAAATGTTAAAGATTAAGGATCGTTACATTTTTTTAGTTAAGAAATGATCTGTTAAAAATAGTCATATTGGTTCAGAGCAAGACCACCCGTTCGAACCCTGAAATTCCTTATTTTTTCGGCAAACTAATTTGCACTTAACCCGCAACTGGTAAATGGTAAACACAGGCACACCACACACACTCAGCGGAAAACGCGGCCTGTTTATTAGTTGTGTAATCAAATGAGGGTTTATTATGTATTTTAGGCGGCCTCATTAATATGCTAATGCTGTTCACGTTAACGATAATGCGCAGACAGCGGGGCCATTCCTGTCCTTATGGTCGTGACCCAAGCCCAAGTAAGTAGGACAAACCGCCCTATAAGCCCATTCAAGTGGCCATAACCCACCCACCAGGCACACACCCATGCAACACACACACACATCTAATATACCCGACCTTCTGGGCTACCTTAGCGGATTATGATGGCGATGCTCCACGGCTGCTCGTACTAATTCCCGCCTAATTTATGACGCACATGTCCTTCCAAGTATTTTTCTCTGTTTTTTACCTGTCTTTTTTTGTGCACTTTTGCGGTTCGCTGGTAGTTGTAAGTTGTAATTGATGTAACAGGTTATCTTACGGGACACTCAGTCTAGACACCGCTAAGTTATGACTTTGTTTGCTCCTCACAATCAATTTCAATGCCCGGACAGGCTTAATGAGATTTTCTAATTAACTTTCCCCCCTGAAAAGGCTGCCAGATGACCTCCCGTAAATCAGGCAAGGAATCTTCCTCGAGCGAGTTATGCAAGTGCAGTTGACTCAGTCGGAGGAGGAGGACTCTGGCAATGTCCAGTTGACATGCCAATGTCAGGAGCTGACACGACAGTTGGGTGCTGTGGGTCAGGGGTCGGAGGTTGCAGGTTTAAGGCTGAAGGTTGAAGCAATATTGGCCACTTTCGTGTCATAAACCGCACAATGTTCGGCTTGTTCTGACAGCCAAGTGAACTTGGCCCACAGTGGCGATAGTACTTGGCCGCATTACTGGCATGCCCACATGCCCATTTCCATTCCCTTTTCCCTTTCCATTCCCATTCCCATCGATTAGCCTCCCGCAAGGACCACTAATTGCATTCCAAACGCATTAACCAGCCAGAATTCTCAATCAAAGGAATTGGTATCGTTGCTGTGCGTATCCGATGTTGCAATTAATCTGCGACCGCAACCGCAACGTCATCATCGCCATAGCACTGTCTGGCACTCCCTATTGCCGTGAGGCTCCTTTCCTGTTTTTCAATTAGTCTAATGTGCGCTGGTTAACTGATTCCCAATGCACGTGCCTCTGCTTTTACATTGGTGCGGAGGGAGGGGATCACCCTCAGCTCAACCAACTTTGACGTTTGCAACATGGATTTGCTTTTAAGCGCAAATCCGGTTTGTTTGCCTGACAGCCGCCATCCGTTGACATCAGCCGCCCGCCGGATAACGGTAAATTCATCCGGCTTTTTTTGGGAATTCGAACTGTACTTTTGTGTAAGCTGCACCGGGCCATTGTAAACCCAGGTAACTCAATTTGGCTGTGCACTTTGGCCACAATTTCCTTATAATGGTATTGCCAGGAAATTTATTTTTAGAATCCATTAGGGAATTATATATAAATTTCCATCGATTACAATGAAAAATCTACTCCGAGTTTAATGAGCTTTGTAGCGCTTACTTCATCGCTTAGAGAAATGAGCGCGTTAGAAGCATTCCCATTCGCTGTTAATCACCATTTCATATTTCATTGGCTCCTCACTTTTTTATGAGCCACATAGCACTCTGGCACCTCGGGACTTCTACCAATCAGCGGGCAAAGGCAATCGGCAGAGTAATAAATTCCTGTTCAGCCAGGACTAGTTCTTTGTTGACCCGTTCGCGGTGTGGGATTGCATTTTGCGCTCCTCAAACGCTGTGGGTTTTCATTTGCAAAAAAAAAAAAAAAAAAGTAGAGGGCCATAAAAGCGGGACACACGACGGTATAAAATGGCACAGACAGATGTCGCTGACTGTCCCTCTCTGTGGGGATCTGGAAATATGCGGAGGATTGGCAACGACACACAGGACATCTTCTCCGTGTCCCCTTTCCTCCTGCTGAAGGAAAAATATTCCAGCAGGGCAGAGCGATAATTTATTCAATATTTCATAAAAATCAATAAAATGTTTTACGACTTCTGATATGTAAATTAATGGGCCCTTGTTTCCACCAGAGGTGAAGACTGCAACAAATGATGCCTATCGGTGGCGCTCTCTCCGCAATAAATATTAAACTGAAGTGCATTTCACAGAATATTGTTATCACTAACATGAACTCATCACGGGCGAATTGCCTTAATTTAATTGTTTCAATTAAAGCAGTTTGCAGCTCAGCAATTGGCAATTTTAGCCATTAAGCCCTTAGACAGGCGTCACCTAAGTAATCGTATTAAATTCTTTGGCTGTGCTCCGTATATCGCCCTCAGCTGCTGACAGAGCACGCAGCCGCAGACATAGGTCTCAGCCTCAGTCTTAGTCTTGGTCTTGGTCTCAGTCTCATCTCAAAGTTCTCCAGGCCACGCACTCCAATCTCAAAAATAAACAAAAACCAAACCGCCAAGATATAGTGACAGTGTCTGGAGACTACGGATAAGGGAAGTTAATCATATTATATTGAGATTTTAAATGGCCAAGTCTTAATTTATTATTATTATTAATTCTGTTAAAATAATTTTAAATACCATTTATTCATGGGCTTTCTCCCCAAGTTCCAATAATTTGTAGTAGGCTTTTTAACATTTCCTTAGAATTCTTTCCACTGTGCCGTTCCCCACTTGAATCTACATATATGACAGAATTCATTACGCGAAACACCGAAGTGGCGCCCACCACGCCTCATGCGAGCGAATATTCATGACAGGGAGCCACGGCAGCTCCACCCAGGAGCAGGAGCTGGAGCTGAGGCAGGAGCAACAGCCAAATTACGCATACGACGCGTTGTCCCCCAGCGAGCACATCAAAACCGTTTGGCTGTCTTGGCCAGGCCCACACTCAGTGTATAAATTATACACAAATGTGCTGTATATTCCCCGTATTGCACTTAGTATTCCTGAAAAGAGACAGGAACAAGAGCGGCTCGTCGCTGCGAGCGATAACTTTTGAAATTACTTTTGAAATATTAATAGCCTCCCTTCGGCCATTTGACCAAATTGTATAGTTAAAACTTCGACTTGCGCCACACTGTTTTTCAAATTTAATTTTACTAAAATGTTTCAATGCCAAAATGGTTTGCATTTCAAATAGGATTCCCTTTAAAGTACTTCTTAGGCCGGGAAGTAGTCATTAAATAAGGAGGGAAAGTAAAGAATTATTCTTTTGTTAATTGACTTCACTTTTTCGGGATCTCATTTGCATTAGCAAGTGAATAGTAATTACTTTTAATTCACAAAATAGAAAGCGAGGAAGTCTCTTTTGTGCTGCGGGCTCAAGGAAAACTTCGTATTTCCTTGGATTAAAAGAGCTTTAATTTTTGTTTTTTTTTTTCGGGAATAAGCCAAATCTCAACAGGAACAAATAAAGCTGGCAGCAAAGTTGGACTACCATCACATTTGGCTTCCTTGTCTGGGATCTTTATATTTTTTATTTCGTCGGTCGTCTGTCATTAACGTTTATATGACTCAAAATGTTACGAGTTTCCGCGCTCGGGGAAATCTCAAAGTTCAAGGACATGTGCCAGGATAGCCTATTGGCCTCAGACCTTGGAGGGGTCGGTTGCAATTACCTGGAACAAGACTAACGCCCGATACAAAGTAAATTTTGGGGCCAGCCCAGTGCGCCCGCCGCCACACTTGTTTTGATTGTTTTTAAACATATTTATTTTCCAACTGTCCCGACCGCCCCGGGGGTTGGTCGAGAAAAGGAAAACTAATAATCCACTGCTTTGTGTGCTTTCATTTATGTTTCTTTTGAACGCGTTTCTCGGAAACCAGCATGTATTAACTTTGTAATGTATGCCTCAGCATGAATAATAAACGACACAGGAGTTTCGGAATTTCTCTCTTCGTAAGCTTGAATATAAAACATGAATTTAAACCTGGAAGCACCCAAATAAACAAAGCATCCAACCACTATACTTGTGCATACAATGTATTAATTAGACATTCCAGGAATTGTCGTCATAGCAGTCACTCAGCTTGCAAAGGGGAAGACAGCTCTAAATGTAAAATCTTAATTAACCACAGAACAGAACTGACTCGCTGACTAATTTTCTTTGCTTTGTCAAGTATCTACACTTTTGACCTTATGCCTTTAAAGCCAGGACCCAATCAGAGCTAAATTTAATCAAACAATAAGACAATTGTTGAGTCCTCTGACTTCGTTGACATTTGCCAAACAACAACAAAACGGGCCAATGCGGGGGTATACTCAATTATGAAAATATTTGACGCTGTGGAACAACTTTGCTGACTGCTCTTGTTGTTCTTGGATATCAATTAGGTTCTGGGGGCTATTGCGTATTTTTCAAACGCAACTCGAGAGTCTGAGAAGTCCCGATGACTGGCAGTTCATTTTGCAAGGGACCAGAGGCAAGAGGTTCCTCTGTATTGCGCATTAAGCATACGCCGCGTGGTGCTGTGGCAGGGTGCGAAATTAAGCAAAGTCGAGCTTCAGCTTGCATAATTGATGCCGCAGCTTCTTTTTTTCTGCTGCGAACGATGTGTGTGGCGAGGGCAATCAATCAACTTGATTGCTATTACAAATTCCCGAAAGTTTTTCTGGGCTTGGTTTGGTTTCCTTTTGGGGGGCACTTGAAAATTGCTCGCTAAGTGAATGAAGTATGCAAATTATTGCTGTCACGTCTGATTGTCCTTTGTCGTCGGAAATCGAATAGTTCGAGGTCCTTGTCCGTAGTGGGAGGGGATGAGAGAGATAATTAGGTCCCCACAAGTGCTAGCCTGCCCCTCAAGCGCTTATGCAATTCATAAAGTTTATAATTGAAATCTGTGATTGGATAATGCCATGGTAATAGGTTTCTCTTCAGAACAGTCACACAATAGCTCAGCCAGCGAACAATGGCGCCAGCTGAGCCCATTTCATTTTGGCTAAACAAGATCTCCAGGATTGATGATTGAAAGAGCAAAAGTTATTCACAATGCCGCCTGGGACTAAGTTTTTCGGTTATGTAAAGTAAAATGGTATATGGAACATCAGCTGGTGTGGGGTTAGCTTGGCGTTATGAGACCCACATCACTCATACGCCCCGTTGCAGGCTCACGTTGTTTTGCCGACCCTTAAGCCCTGCCAATGCAAGTTGTAAACAACACGAGTACTTACATCCACAATCGGTTTAAGCCTCAAAACGCTATGCCTCGGGAATTGGCCAACAATGCGCTTACCGCTCACCGCTGCACAAAAGCCCTGCTAAACCTTTTCTGTCATTGTTTATTTGTATCTGAAAAGTGGAAAAGTTTCGAGGCACGTGGCCGCAAGTAAGTTGTCGCTTACGTGCCTAAAATGCCGAACACCAATTTAAAGGGCTGACACTTTGAAAGGAATAAGGCAGGAACAGCTAAGGTCATTAGAGCAGCTTTAGAAGGTTGAATAATAAATCCTAAAAGGGTGGATAAATATTTGAACTCCCCATGATTGACATGAAACTAATTGGAATTCTTACTAATCACCGTGTAAATTTGTCTTTGATTGAATTTATATTTATACTGCATTATTTGTAGGTATTACACATTGTTTCTGGGGTTGCATGTGCTATTTTTCCTGCCCCAACTGTGTACACATTTCGCCCTGACTGGCCGCGCCTAACCTGATCTCTTTGCACTTAAGTGCATCAAGATGGATTGAAAACTTTTATGGTATTTTCATGGGAAATTGGTTTCAGCAACGAGCTCGTTTTTATGTTCGTTTTTTATTGAATATTCCACTCATTGGGTTATTTGCCGTTATGTTTTCGTGACACTGACGACTGCAACGAGTATTCGCCTTTGTGTGCGGTTTATAGTGTCGCTGACATTGTTGACGGGCTCCGCGAGGACTCGCAGTGCATTGCCATTGACAGAACTTTCGCTCTGTGGGCTGTTCTTGTTCACATCAAATTGAATTTATATTTTGTCAAATAAAGCGAGCAAAAAACACTTATCGCTTTAGTTCTGCTGACATCGCGCTGAGCCGCCGTTTATTTAGGGAAATACTAAGCGGATCTTTGCGGCAAACGGGCGTTTCCAGTAGCTTTAAGATTTTTCTCCACTTTCAACCCCCAAAATGGCGGCGTGGCGAGATACCTCCTTTCGCTTGCTCAGGCATCACCTTTTTTATACATACATATATGGGCTTGAGGGCACTTTGGAATCACGCCAACAGCCGTGGAAGCTCAACTGATAAAAGACAATAAAAACGATGATGGGCACCGCCTTCGCTAATAACATTTTCGGAAAAAAGTGAAGAGGAAAAGTCAGAGAGTGGGTGAGAGAGTAGGGGCAGGGAGAAAGCCTTTTGGCAATTTTCTGTGCTCGGGCTCCCGTAAAATTTATTATTTATATTATAAAGATATATATTGTGGGGTACATATATATTTCTTTTTATTGTTGGCCAGGCGGCGGATCACGCGACTGAGCAACAAGCTCAGGGCCTAAGCAGTCCGTCTGCCAAAGATCTCACATAAATGCTCTAATTTCCCGCATCGAATGTTGCGCATTCGTGTATAAAGGAAAAAACGGAAAATGTTGGCATCCAAACTGGCAGGAGTTTGCCTACTTATGCTAATTTGGCATGCAGCCCGCGTTGGAAGTAAACATTTTGCTTCGATTTCTTTTGTTTTTCGTTTGGCTTTTGCCTTCTGGTTGCCCCTTTTCCCGGGGCTTATATGGAAATAAAGGAAAATGGAAAGGAGACCCCTTGTCTATATGTGCCAGACAATGACAAACAGGAAGTTCCTGCCTTGGTGGCTTATTTTTCTGTCTTCAGGATATCAAAGTCGTCTCAAGTTTTATTTACTCTTCGCAGCCGCCGTCTCATCGCACGTCCTGGAAATATATTCGAGGCCAGGCAGATGTCTTCAAATTGTTATTAGAAGTTTGCCAAATTAATAGGTAATAACTCGACCCAAGCAGATGGGCACAGCACAGCCAGACGGGCAAACTAATTAGGGCGATGGAGGAGAACATTCCCGGCGGTAAATAAAATATTTAGCCCGACTAAGTGAGCAAGGGCAAACTTTTCGCATTAAATTTTTATGGCTTTGCATTGTTCAATTATGACTGGGGCGTATTTCATTTCCCGCTCCAACTCACCTGGAAACTATGGTTTACGTTCTTGATGCCGCACTCGAAATAGCAGAGGTCCGATAAATCAATCTCGTCGAAAACATCGCACTGCAAGTAGACATTAAGAGGAAATATTAAAATAATGCCAGGCTAGGATTAACAGGAAGAGAGGATGGAGATCATTTGTGGCCAACCCTTCTGCCACATAATATTTTTTAATTTTGCGGCCAACATTCCTTTTGCGGTTTTGCATCGCCTTGGCCTTTGTCTACGGCCTGGCACTGAGCCAGGTCAGAAGGAAGCCAGGGAAAAAAGAAAAACATATACATGGTCTAGTACATTTCGCCTTGTCTTCGGCCTTAATGGAATGCTTAAAGCTCGCCGACGGCTATTTTGATGTGGCTCTAACTCTGGGACGGCCATGGCCTGCAGGTCCTTTAGGAAATTGAAATGTTCACACACACAGGCCGGCAAATAAATGGATATTTACCAGGCAACAAAGGCCGCTGGCAACCGGGCCCAAACACATAATAGAAATGTGACAATGGAGGGCCCGGCCAGAACAAGGCGATGCCAATACTGAAGCGAGGCGAAGCCCGAAACCCGAGCCCCGGAATCCGAACCCAATCCCAATCTCAAGTCCGCGTCCGTATCCGAGTCCGAGTCTGAGTCCGGGGCCATCGATACGCCAAGGTTTGTGTACTCAAGTAGTTTTTGAACATGCCAGAAATTGGTTTTCTTTTGACTCGAGTGACTCAAAAAGTTTGATTTTGTTTGCGCTTCCCAAGGCAACACAGGTGGAGGAGGCAGGAGGCAGGAGGCAGACAAAACAAACACAGGTATGATTTTTATATTTTGTTTCATGCTCTTCAATTCCCACAGCAATTAATATCTGAGTATTGTTCTGGGGATCGCCCTGCCAGAAGTTTAAGTGATCCAAAATCAATTTAATTCAGCGCCTAAGCCATGGTTTTCCTGGCGGTTCTCCTCAGTATTTACCTTACCGCTGTGCTGAAACTGTCTGCCTCGGTTTTCGTATTCGTACTTGGCTGTTTGCCTTGGCATAATTTATTCATGTGGAGACAAGTTCCTTGACTTTCAGGGCTCCGTATTTGCGGAATTGTGTCAGTGGCAGGTTGCGAGCTTTGAGCCACCCTAAGACTTATTATGACACCACAATACCGAAGGAGCCCCATACAATACCTTTTTCGTTTCCAGGAAATTCGATGGCAGCCACCTCGGCATTGATTTTGTTGTCCTTCTGAGGAAATGCCGCCAACCGGAAGGCTCGCCAGTATAATCATAATAAGTTGTTTTGGCACATAATTGATTGAAAACAAGGCTATCACTCAAAACCAAGTGGATATGTATGACGGAGCGGCTTAATCCGCCAGAGTGAGCATTACAATAATTAAACGTATACACAGCCAGTCGGAAGTCCCCACAGATACACACTCCCCCTCTTAGCTGCTGAAATTACAAGACATTTTCGAGTACAGCCGCCGCAATTCTCGGTCCGCGGGACTCGGTGAATTCAGGACGTGAAGGAGGATGCAGCAATCGTTGAAAAACAGCGAGAATTTCGAGTACTTTCAGCACTTGAAACGCTGGCCAGAAATCATTTCGAACTTTAATTTCAGCTCGTTATTCACATTCCCTACCAGAGGGTTCTTGGGTTTATGAAAGGTTTGCTGAATATGCTTTAAGTTAGTAAGAAGTCACTTTCGAGGTGACCCAAAATTTGATTTTCCTTTTTCTTATAACATATTTTAATGCATCTCTGGAACATTTTCCGTAGCTTTTTTTATTATAGAATTTTCTAGCTGACAAGAGTATCTCAAGCCTCGGATATCTGCCCCAGCTCATTCCTTTCTCTCTTGGCGCTTCCGTTCCACGAGCCGGGAGGAGCGTTTGTGTGAGCGAGTGCCTGAGTTTTCCTGTTTGCTACGCGTTTCCGCACTTGTTAAATTAAGTGAGCACAGACATTTTCCGCCTGAATGGATATCGCAAATCTTGAGCGGATGGAAAAGCAGAAGCCCTGCTGGGGATCTCATTAAAAGCCACGCGAATAAATATATATTTGCGTATGCCTGCGTGTTTGATTTATATTTTTAATACGCTGGGCGAGAAGAATCAATAAAATAATGACGAAAAAACACAAAAAAGGGACTGCCGAATGCTCTGTACTTTTTACACATGACACATGGGGGACCTGCGATTCTCTCCCCTGGGCCGCAACTCATTTCACTTTCCTCTGGGGTCAATCACAGACACATTAAGGAAAATTGCTAATTTTCTGTGTTATCAGCTTCAGTCCCCCAGGCATTAACCCAACTTTGATTGCATTATTCCGAGATTTCTCTTCTTTTTTCCTTTTTTTCTTGCCCCGAAACGAAAAGCGGCCCCAAATAATCATTAATTTGCGCACTTTCGAGGGTCTGGGCTGGAATCCTTCGGAATTCTCCACCTGGCGCACAAAAAGCGTTTCCCTGCCCTTTATTTATTTCTTTATTTCTTCTCGTTTTTTGCTTGCCGTGTACAGCTTGCAGAAAAGTTTCGGTCCATTCATATCAATTTCTTTGCATTACTTCTGAACCATTTCGTATTTTTCTCCTTCGGCTCCCTCCAAATCACTTAATGGGGAAGGAAGAGGAAAGGAGCTGACTGCTCGAAGTCATTAGAATTTAGTGTACTCGAGCCGGAAAGTGCTGACGGAGCCTAAGCCCTACTAATTGAGCGCTATTTCAGAAAAGATTTACTTTAAGAAAGTTGCACGCAAATCAAAGCAATCTTATCGGTTCACCAGCGCGTTCGAAAACTTGGCCAGAGCAATCTTATTGGAACATCAATGTCGCGCCATCCAACTTTCGCATTTCAAGTGCCAAGGAATTCCTGTAGATAAAGTTGTGCCTTTGAAATGTCACATCGCCAACTTTTGCTGGCAATTGCATTCAAACTATTTGCCAGGGGGGGCCAGAGACTGGGCAGGGGCAAGGGCAAACATTAAAGCCATTTGCCTCTGACTTTTCCATTAATTCTTTGCAGAACAAAGTTCTTGCACAAACAAAGCGAAAGACAAGCACAGAAGTGCGAAAAGGAGACACAGTTGCCGAGGCTGGCAACATGGCCTTGTTACCCAGTTTGGCTACCAGTTTTGGGTCTAATTAGTATTAAATAGCCTCGGCTACCCCTTGTTGGTTCTCCGCGGGGTTGGCATGGGGACCGTGTTTGTTAGGCGGGCGGGAGGCGTGGCCCGTAGGTGTCTGGGTGGGCGTGCCACGTTTCATTTGGCGTGTCAAAGTGGCGCAGCTTGAAATTTTGACATTTTAATGGCATAACTTGCCCGCCACACCCCCTACAAAGGCTAGAGCTTCCTTTCCTTGGACCCAGCCCAGTTATTAATGTGCCATAACATCGTCCGTCACCCGCTGTTTTCCGCCAATCCTTGCCGAGTGCCATATTTAAATACTCGCAGGGTATTACTGCTCTTGTTGCTAATGTAGCCTTACACAAAAAACAATATTTCAGTGATGGAATTAATGGATTTTCTGGAAAAATAAGATGGAAAATCCTCAAAAACATACTTAACAAAATACATTTTAAAGTCAAAGCATAAGGAAATAGTAAAATTTGTAAGCTCTACTTATTTCCACTGATTTAAATTTACAATTTTTAAATAAAGTCGTGCCTAGATTCCATTTTAATGAAGAAAACAAGACATAAATCATCAAGCTAAGGACCGAGATTTTTCCGGTTTGCCTGACTTAGGCTGAACGGCGAGCCCTTTGGATTACAAATCGCAGAGTTTGTAATTTGGCCTTCGGTAGCTAGCATTATTGATTGTTCCGGGGCACTCAGCCAGGCAGCCCCGTATCATCCACTCCGGCAATTACATGTGACCCACTCGTTGCGAAATGAGCATTTTACCCTTGCATACGTTTTAGGGGAATAGGCAAAAACAATGGACCCGCCAGCAATTAGAGGCATTTAGAAGGAGAAAAGCCGAGAAAGGGGAGCAGCCAGAGGAGGAGCTGCGTAACCTACTTTGGGCCAAGGCGCAATTTGTCATGTCCCTGGTACAGGGATAACAACTGTGACTAGCCCAGGACGAGTATGAGGCTGGGATCCCCGGCAGACTGCCTGACAATAATTGTGATTAATAGCGCTGGGGCGTTGGCGAATATTTATCAGGGCATTTCGATGCGGTAAGTGGCATTGAGAGGCAAACGCAGCAAAACAGTAATGACTGCCGCACACATTACGTATACGCCACCGAATAGAAATCCATTGTGACATTGTACAAGTAATGTTGATGAATCAGTATTTCGCAATGCTGGTTGCTGCTGGTTACTTACTTGAGATCTCGTTGGGATTCTGATGCAATATTACAATTTATTGGCTCATCCGCTCTGAAAAGTATGCTACAATTGCAGCACCAACTCCCTATCCTTTTGAATTTTTGTGTTTGCAAAGGAAGCTAGGTTTATTATAAATAATTCAGTGGAATATTACCGAAATCTGTAGAATATTTAAGATAAAATTGAATATATATATTTAATCTAAAATTGCTGTTTGTCTCTGCAAAATTTTGTTATATTAAATAATTTTCTTATTAAAATTTCGGGTTAAAATATATTATATAGAAAAGTGATAAACGGCTTGACTGAAGCACAAGTTATTATGAATTTTATTTCGCTGGGCAAGCCACTAATTAATTAGCTTATGGCTTTCTGGGACAAGCTTTCGCGGTTATATTAATGCTGCCTGCATGTTTCTTATTACATTTCTCCTGTATGGACGTTATTGGTGTACAACATATTTCCAGAGAATTCCGAAAAACGAGCCGCTGTGTTGTGATTTATGCAACATAATTTATGAGTCTCGTTTTATGTTCCCAAAATGAGAAGGAGAAAAAAGGCACAGGGATGGATGTGGAAAACCGTTGCTGGAAGCAACTCCACATGTTTGCCAGTCGCCCGGTCTTTTTCGGCCTCCGAGATGAAACGACGAAAAACCCACATGACCTCGTTTCGGTCTTGATAAAATGATGTTTCCCGTGCCAGTTTTAGCAGCTTGATAAGAACCAAAAACCCTTCCGGCCAGACCGGGACCAGATCCGACTGGCCAGCGATTATCCGGCGGACTCTGCACAAAAGTGTGACCCCGGCGGTTCTGCCTGGCTGGCAGCCTAATAAATGTGCATTAATTTGGCGAAAAAGGTTGACTCCTGCCTTGCCAACTGGCCATGCCAAGATTGCACATTATAAATTAAACATTTATGATGGCAACTTGTTCTGGTCCTGCTAAAACATGCACAGCCAGCAGACAGTAAAAATTATATGGTGCTCTGTGCTCAAATAAATTATTAGCTAGAGTAAAAAACTTTGTGCCGCCTCCCAGCACGAGGGCAAAGTTTTGTCAGCATGCACTCACGAAAAAAACTGAAATTAAACCCTGAACTTTTGACATAAAAATGTGCAAAACAAAGTTTGTAAACGACAAACTACGTTTTTTATACACTTTTTTTAAGCTAAAACTTGGGTTTAACCAACCATTCTCAGCATTTAAAAAAAGGACATATGAACTTTTTCATTTAAAAGTAGATGAACAGTCCTCAGTTTATATATTTTAATGGAAATAATATTTTTGTTATACTGTGCTTAGTTTTCCTTACTTTTATGCTCATATTTGCTTAAATTATTATCTTAAAATTAGTTTTTCTCTTTTTTAGAGTTATATTCATAAGCCAGATCAGATTTCTGGAATTAAGTGGACTAAAATTTAAAACTAGATACCAAAAAGTTTAGTTTTATTTTTCTGAGTGCCCTAAATAATAGTGACTTATGTTCTTTAACCCAAACCCAAAGCCTTCCCGGAACTTTTTCAATAAACGATGGTGTTTGCGGAGCCAATGACTCGGACAACTTTGGCCGACATTTACCATTAGGGCACAATACATAAACCACTTAAAACGGAAATATTCATAAAATGTGCATAAACTGGGCCACCAGCAAGCCCAAAGGGGGAAAAGAGAGCCGGAGTCGGAGCCGGAGCCGGAATCCAAAGCCGCAGAGAGTACGCATCTCCTTAATACCACGTGAAGGATTTATTTTCGAGCGTAAATCCTCGCATAAATGCTGATGCCACGTAACCTGAGAGTGCCGCGCCTTGCCGGGCCGGGCCGCCCATCAATTTGGGAATCACGCGCCCACAGCGACTGCCAACACCTTTCTAGCCCCGTCGTAGTCCCCATTTAATTTCTCCAGGGCGCAGGATTCCGGGGGCGAGAAGAAGAAGCCGGGATCAGCGAGGTGTTAATGATAACTTGCCCCATTTACCTGGTGTTTTTGCGAAACTTGTGCGGTTCGGTGCGGTGTGTGCGTGTGCAAAGTTTGGCCAGGCTCGGTTTGCTTATCTTCTATTTTTACTTGTTGTTTATGGCAGCTTAAAATTAAAATGAAAATCCCTGTGCTGTTTTTCAATTTGCATGTTAGAGGCAAGCAAATGAGGTTATTTTTAGTTGACTTTTTAGGACTTGTTTCTTGAAGAAGAAAGCCTCTAAAGTGCTTATCTCTATTTTATTTAATTTTATAAGATCCTTCGACCTTTTTATGTGCATTAAGCTGATTTAATAAATGTATTTGGCGTTGATTAAATTTTACTTGAAAACAGATATATACTTAAGAGCACCTTGATTGATTTACGACAGCTCCTCAATAGGAAGCCGGCGAAGGGTCGGATCAAGAAACAAGCAAATCGAATCAAGTATATTTCGCTTACACTAAATGGCCATATAATTGGCACATTACTGCCCCCACTCCCGAGTGTCAGTCCGCAAATCATTTACTGCGCAGCCTAGGAAAGATTTCCTTTTGACAGGCTGGGGCTACCCATGGCAACGCTGGCCGGAAATTTTAGAAGGCCATCGCCCTTCACAGGACACTGTCACACAAAGGATTCCCACTCAATAAGAGGCAAGAGGAGGCCTTTGTTGCGACCCATTTCTGGCGTTACCTTTTGTCGATGAATGTGTTTTTTGCCGAAGAGCAAGGTGGCCAAAATTGTCTTTGGGCCAAAAACTTTTGGCTAAGCATTTCGATGCCGCACGAGTGCCTGGCCTCCGGTTGAGGACGAAACGAGGGGCACGAAGGCCGTTTCGGTCTTCCCTTTCGGCCTCTTTTATGCCTCTGTGAGTTTGGCGCCGTTTTGGGTCCCGATTTTGCGTTATTTAAAACTTCGGTTTTCCCTTTCATGAAGAAGGGAAATTTTCAAAAGAAACTTTCGGTCGCTGACAGAGATGAAACAAGCGAAATGCGTATAAATTATAATGATAAATTAATAAAGAAAAGGCTTGCAAAAATAAAACGACAAGAAGTAAATAAACTTTTAAAGTAATAGACGGGCGTTCAATGGTCCGGCACACAACAAAAAAATAAGGTAAGTAATTTCCGTTTCAGCCACTGGAATTGTCCAGGAATTTTCAGAGAATTTATTTAAAAGCCAGCACCAGCGCCTGTACCTTTTTCCGCCCGAGGGCTGAACGTCAATTAAATATTCATGCGCCCCGTTAGCCGCCAAGTTTTCGCCCTTAACTCGCCGCTAACCCTTGCGTCTCTGCCGCTTCTGGCCAAACAATTTTCAAATGAATCAAATATGTAGGCTCCTATCCGGGCCGAGGATGAGCCGCAACAAAAGCGGCGATTCGCCTCCCGTAATTGCTTTCCATTTAAAAAGATTCCTATCCGCCGCGAGGGAATTAATGCGCTACAATAAATTTGAGTCGCACACAAAAGACAATGACCTCGTCTCGGAACTTGGCTCGTGGCTCGTGGCTCGGCTCTGGCCAGCGAACCGAATCTGGAACCGGGCACCATGATGAAGCTGTCTCAAATCCCGAGTCCCAAGTACCGAATCCCGAATCCCGAATCCCGTGTCCCCACCTCCGAGCCCATTAATCAAGGTGAAATGTCAATTTAGTCACACATAACTCAAAATGAGAATGGAAATGGCAGTTGGGCGTTGGTCCTTGGGCCGTCCTTAATATTTGCCAGTCATAGAGGTGCCATGGCAACATTACTGCGGAGGACGCCTCTCGATTCCAGCCGGGCAGCCTTGGAAGTTACGGGAGGCCAAAGCGGAAGTTCCGCACTTCACGAGCTGCATCTGATGGCGACCGCTGCGACTGTTCATCTAGAATATTTTTCATTTCCGGTCAGATGGCAGGCCCAGGCTTTTCCACTCTACAAATTTAAAGACCTGCCCGGAGAATGTTTTCGAATATCTAAAATCAATTTAATGTGGCTAGCGTGTGTGCCCTGACCTTTGGCCTTACACTGAACTAGCTGTTCTAATTGCATTTCCAATGACCGCCCTGAACAAATGCATCTCCAGCCGCCTGCCAGGAACTAATGAGCACATGTTTACAAGAAGAGCCGCCGCAGCTTGCAATTTATTTCTTGCATCGCTTTTCATTGCATAAGTTTTTCCAACGCTTTTCTCCTTCCGCACACACACACACTGGGGCGCACACCCGTGGGCTGCTCGAGTGTTGGCAACACTTCAGTGCCGACGTCACTGTCTCTGCGGTTTGTTGTTGCCACGTTTTGTAGTACATTTAGTACGCTTGTTAGCTTAATGCACCCTTGAGACCGCCTTGCCCCCGGAAACGTCCTCGGTCTCCTAGAAGGTTCTTGCCAGCACATATCTGAATAAATTTACATACCCAGCCAGCGCAGGGGACGCAGATTTTTCACCAACCGCGGGTATTACGTAAAATGCTTGAAACTAAAACGGGCCACCGGAAAGGTATCTCGCAAATGAAAAGAAAATATATCCGCTGACAGATTAGACACGCTAACCAATTGTTAATCGATTGCTAATACAGAAATAAAAATAAACTTAATTTGCATGAAATTTCGAGCAGCAGCTTAGCATGGCGACACCCACGAATGTTTAACGAAGAAAACTCCCGGGAGTTTCCGCCTAATGCCCGGGCAAAGAAAACTTTTCCCACCGACAAAGTTGATCCTGCGGCCTGCATACAAACAGGAGTTTAGACGACCTGAGGCATTTAACGAGTGAGCTAGACGCAGATGTCGTCGACATAAATGACGGCTAAGCCCCCACAACGCATTATGACGAGTGGCGGGGGTCCCCGGGGAGGAGGTGGGGATGAGGCGAAGGAGGTCCTGGACGGGGCCAGAGGACATGGCAATTGACCGCTCGCCCACTTCGCCCGCCTCGAATTAATCCAACTTCTGGGGCAGCGTGTGCGTTTGCGTGTGCTTTGTTGGGCGGCCAACGTGTGGTATGCGTAATATTTCAAATGGTCCTTAAATTGGTTTTTCCCATTGTTCGTCTTGTGTGTATTTATGTGATGGCTATCGCATTAATACGACAAGTTTTCCCTCTGACAGTCATCCGGGAATTATTCTGCTGATTTGTTTCGTTCGCGCTCAAATTCATTTCGTCCTTTGATTATATTAATTTCCGCCTCCCCTAAGGAAGCTCGAGGATATCCCAGCATTGGGTGACACACAATGCAACATCCCGTCGGTTCAGTGGGGATTCGGCATAAAACCCACCTAAATAAATATGAAATTTAGATAATACAAAACGAGCCGAGGAGCGGCTGCCTTCAGTGTCAATGCTGAGCACATCGCCATCTTCCCGTCATTATCGTCCTGCCAGCTCCCCTTGTCACGTAGCATTGAATGACAAGAGAAATATAGAAATATACGTACTACTGTCGACATCCTTATAGTGCGACACACTCAAGGCTTTTATTCCGTTCACGTGCAACAAATGAACAAGTTCATTAAGTGCAGGATGTTGCGGGACGCACGGAGGCAAGGACATGCCGCCTCTCGCGGCCCGGGCAGAGGAGCAAGTGCGCCACTTCTGGGTCGATGTTTATGCAGTCATTAAAGTCCGTAAAGCCGCTCCAGTATGCAAAACGGCAAAATGAGTAGGCCCAGGCGGCGCCACATGCGAGGGCAACATTTATGCTGATTAAACTAGCGCCAACTGGCGGTAGTTGGGAGCAGCGAGCATCTCAGTGATGGGCACTGAGAGAAATACGTGTGCGTATGGTTAGGAATTTCGTTACTTTCAAAAGAAAATTTTACTTTATACTTTCTAAATTTAATTTATTTATTTAAAGCCTTTTTAACATACTTTTTAAAAGTATTTTAGGCAAGATTTAAGCATTCATACCCCTTTAATAATTCCTCTTCAATTTTTTGCGTGTAAATGCCACAAGGCAAACAACACATCTACGACAGCTGGGCCTGACGCGATGAAAGGGACTGGAACTGGAACAGAGGCAGAGACTGAATCTGGGACTAAAACCGGGACAGGCACTGAAACAGAAACTAAAACTGGACGTGGCTCGAGGTTTTCTCAGCAATCCCCAACTGCCGGAACACATCCGCCTTCATCTCGTTGACATTTTTTCATTTGGCTGCAGCTCATCATTGGCGGACTGACAATTTTCTCTGTTAGGGATTGTTGACTGACACGGATGCGGATATCAGAGGATAACTCGGCCAGCAGGCGAAGAATTGTTCCATCAAAAAGTTGGACAAAACAAAGACGTATCAAAGAGATAAGAACCACAAAGGCTGTACAGAAAAAAAGGTTTGATTTGAATTATTTAAAATATGTAGAATTTACAGAAAGAAAAATTTTTTAATGCCTTTAAATCTAAGTTATATCATCAGAATAATCTTTAATTAATAGAGCAGATTTGTTTCCCAATTAATTTCGATGCTTTTTTGGCTTTGTTATGATCATATTTCGGGTATGCAAGTTAGCTTTCTGTCTTGTTTAAATTAAGATTACTGACATTAGGCGATTTAAAATTATTTAAATTTTCTCGCAGTGAATTAGTGTAAATACTTCCTGCCAAACACTCACACACGATAAATTTAAAGAACTCAAAATCACTTTTGTGGAATTAATTTCAATTCATTGTGATGCTCTCCGTGCATGCATAATCCTCGGTTTGTTTATGCAGTTTGTCAAAATATCACATGTGGCTGCCTCCATTGTTTCACATTCAGACCCATATCAGGCCATCGATTTTGCCCAGAAAAGCGAAACAAATGTCTGCCCTTTTTTTGTGGACTGTCGGCACGTGACTCTGCCCATGACTCCGGCTTTGACTCTGGGGGTAGCCCATGTGTGACCTCATTGGGTCTGATTTGCCTGGGGTTGGGTGTCCATAAATTACCAGCTAGCACAGCAAACCTTTTCGAAAACTAAGCCTGCAAATTATGCACTCGCAGCTGTTGCCATCGAGTGAGTCCCGACGGAAAATGCTCGAATAAAATGCAAATTGCCCTTATAGAAAGTGTGTGCCCTACGATTTGTACATTTCATTTTGATCCTCCTGTTTGCAGACAGTTCGGCTAGCGGATTGTATCCTCCTCTCTGAACCTATGCTGCCTGCAGCTGGCTAAGAACTTTTCACTAAAGGATTTTGGTTATAAATTCTTGCATTCCTTCTGTGGGATTTGTCTGTCTGAGTCACAAGTTTTGCCAAGTCTTGGGCTATCTGACCCACCTGACTGTGTCAACATTTGTCTTCGTCCGTCGCCTCTGTCTCTTCAGAAATGCACATTTTAAAATCCCTGACAGCCCGGCCCCGGTCCGCTTGCCCCCTGAACCCACCGAATGTGAAACTTTCGACCTCCGCTTGCAGGCAATATATTCGACCTTTGTGTCTAATTTTAGGTCCAAACCGAATGGATGGCGAAGGACATCACAAGTTTTCTGTTTATGAAAACTTAATCGCGTTTACCGAAAAATAAAGGCAAATATATGAACGCGAAGTGAAAAGTGTCGGACTGTTTACCGCACTCAATGGCGGCTGACGTCAGCGGTCCGAATTCCTGTGTGCAGACTGTTTCATTATCCTGCAGAGCCTTAATGGGATTTCAATTATGCATGATTGGCATTTATTAAAAAACAAAATGACCCCGCGTTTGAATAACTTTATAAAAACGTAATTTATTTGTAAAATTGCATGTTTACGGGTAAAGTGTCCTGTTGATACTTGAAAAGTATTACGGGAATGCTTTAATTTAGGTTGTCGTTTGTTGATTTTCACTTTAGGTGCCGTTTCATTTTTAATCAAATTGTTTTTACATTATTCGGTCAAAGGTAACGACAAGAAAGTATTGGTTTATCTGAGTTTGATTTAAATAATCGAATGTTTTATTTTAAGATTTTCTACTGGTACTTTTAAGTATTTTAAATTATTTAAAACTTATTTAAATGATTAATTAAAAACTGAACACAGCAAAAGTATTTCAAGTCATCGTAAAGTCCTTTATTACTTCAAAGCTCTCATGCGAGTCTTGCCGCCTTAATTATTCTGGTCCTGCTGCTGCCCTAGCAATAAAATCCAAACATGATTTGCTAATTTTATGGAACCTCGAGCCTGAAAGGAAATTGGCTAATACCAAACCGAAAAAAAGGCATTGCTACACATTGGAAGAACTTAATCTCCCCTGCAGACACCGGAACAGCACCTGGCCACAGGATACTGTACTGAATGCTGAGCATTGAATACCGACAGGACACCCAAATGGCAATGTGCTCATTGTCCACTGCTTACATTACTACACACGAAGTCTGCTCGAGGGAAGCGGGCGCGGTGCCATGTAAATTTTTCAACACACTAAACACAATAAACATTTGCACACGGCCGCAGGACATCAGGCTCAGTGTAGGTGCTGGTGCCTGTGTGTGGGACACGCACATGTCAGGACAAAAGTGCTGATAGCATTCGAGGCACGCAATCATTTGCCGCAGGCACGATACACATACACAATGGTAGTGCACTCTAAAAAAAAAATAAACAGGAAATGGTAATTAAAGAATAATGACTTCACAGTTCCTTAATTCTTATGTTATGAAATCATATTTTTTAGGGAGCCAGAAAACTTACAAAAGAAATCTTTTTGTGGGCAGACAGTCCGAAGAAATAAGTTTTTGGTTAGGTTTCCTTAGAGACTTATCCTTAAATTGTTTCTTTTTAAATATATTTATTGAATGTAAACATTTCTCCTAAATATATCAAGTTACAGTTCGTTAGTTATCTTTGTCGTTTGCAAAGTCATTTAGCCAGAAGCTGCCCTAAAAATAGTAATAACTACACAATTCGCTTGAAGTGGAATTTTCTTGCATTGATCTAATTATTATTCCCAAAAACATTTTACTAAGAATTAAATTGATGAAAAGAAAAATTTCCTTAGATTTAGATAAAAGTGTACAAGTTTTCTTACGAAAAACAGTGAAACAATTATTCTGCCAAGTGTAAGAGCTAACAGGACAATATGCTCCAGGTAATACCTACAGTCCATTATCGGGCAGGGCAGAGCGTGCTCTTGTATCGCATTCAGAGTGGCACACATGTCCTCTTCCCTCCTCTTTTAATTTGCCCACTGTCCTCCGCTGGGCCCCCTTGATAAATATGCACACAATTATCCTGGCAGAAATGTCACTTTGGCTGATTGTTTGGCAGCCTCTTGTTGCCATTTAATACGCATATGCTCCTCAGCTAGGGACGTCTGTGTGCCGTTGTAATTAGCCAGAAAGTGCCCCCGTTTCTGTTCGGGGAACGGGTACTAGACTGGGATGAACGAGAAGTTGCCAGCACAGTTCGCAACCAGACATCCCGGCCAGACGAAAGGTCACTGCTCCCCACAGGATTGATTGCGTGTGTTTGCGTTAGCTGTTCGGAGTCAATTAGATATTTGTCTGCGGCTGATATTATACTTCAACCCAAACCCACACCATGCCAGGAGGGAGCGGACAGGACAGCCATTCCATCGGTATATAAATAGCTGCCTGTTGCGGCCAAGTTTAAATAAATGTCTTAAGCCCCAATCGGGCATTGGCTCAACTAGCGCGCATTAATTAAATTAGGCAATTAAAAGTTTTTGGCAGGCTCACAAATCTCCACATATAAATGTATTTGTTCCAGGATTAATGCCCGGGCAAAGCCGTTAGAAACTTTGGTAAGCCCAGGACAAATAATTTGCCCGAAAGCGGCATGGAAATGGAAATATAAACGGAGGAGGGCGTATAAACGGGCTTAACTTACCCCGAATAACACACAGAATATTGATTTAGCGGTGACTTGGGCGTTTAGTTTATGGTTTTTGGAACTGTTGCTCCTTTGAGTTTCCGGCGGAAAGTTCTTTTGTTCTTTTTGGCTCACATCTCACTTGAACCGATACCCAAATTCACGCGCAAAACTTTAGGCGCTGGCAACGGCCGCGCCGCCGCCTCAAAACTAAATATTTAATTTTTTTCCTCACTTATTGTTCGTAAATGATTGTTTTATGTAACTTTATCGATGTTGAGTTGCCTTGCGGTTAAATAATTAATTACTCGGCCCGATAGGCCCACACCTCGGCTTCTGTGATGTTTATGTGACTGTTGATATCGATGTGGATTCTGCTGTTGAAGTCGCTGAGCTGTGGCACATCGCTTCGTTGAGTTCGAACTGAGCTGAGGTCCTGCGGAGCCGTCGCTTTTATTGGCCGTCTTTGGAAATTCACCACGCACAGACGTCCTGGCTGCCTGCCTCTCCATCTGCCTGCCATGCGCTCGAAAGGATACAAATATTTACAGGTGCGTCAAGCGGGTGGAGGGCGCTCTAGGGCCAAAGCTCTCTTGAGCCGACACTGAAAGAAACGTGGGTCTTTAAGGTGCGTAACTTTAGTTTTCTTTTTAATTTTATTTCCCATTAATCATTACAATTGCTTCTTTTTTTCTGATCAAATTATAAATAAAACACAGTAACATCTCAGAAAATAATATTCCCTTAATGGAAATTTAATTTCAGGATACCCTGGTAACCCAAAATCAAAAGCTTTTTCTCTTTTCTAGACCCTCTCGCGCTCTCTCCTTCTCTTGGGGAGGGAAGCTTTCACGTTTCAAAACAAATCCCGCACACAAATACACAGCATCCCCATCCTATGGCTTGGGAGCGCGCACATGGCCAAAAGCCGAGTACTACAACTTTACAACTGTGGTGGGTTTCGCTTTGGGCCAGATGTTGTTGCTCTTGTTGCCGGGTCGCGTGCAGTGCGAAGAAGAGGCAGAGCCAGCCGAAAGGAGCTTCGTAAGTTTCGCGGGCCAAAACAACAAGGACTCGGAGGGGGCTGGGAAAATCGTGGGGTCTAAGTAGAAGGCTGCGATGAAAACAATGCAAACAAAAATTTGCGCTTTTACGAGCAGCACAGCCATCATCAACATGAGCATCAACATCAGCTAGCTGTCCCCTCGAAATGGTTTCTCCCCCTCGTTTTTTTTTTAGCAGCCAGCCAAAGGCTTATCCCTTTTGTGCCTTAACTCAGAGGCGACTTAGACGCGGCCGCGTATTTGTCTGGCACGCGTAGTTTTCAGCCGTCCTCTGTTTCCCTGGCTTTGTTTTGCCATCTTGCCGTTTTTATTAGAGTTTACTACGGACGCCAGGCAACAAATTGGCCACCGTGGCAGCCGCTTGGGCGCAACATGGCGTATGCGTAATTATAATTGAAATTTCGTGCCTACGTTTAATGAGTACTCCCAGGCACTTTTCGGTCCGCCAAGGAATGCAAACGGCGGCGATATTAACCTTTTAATAAAGAGCCACCTTAAGGTCTATTTATCGAGCATCAAACAGAATTTTTAATCAAAATAAATGCCGGTGGTTCGTTTGACTTCCCCGTGGGGCGTCAAGCGCTAATGGGCTAATTATTTTGGCATCCCGGGGTATCCATTCCATGGTTACCATAGCGTAGACATTTTGTCACCTTTTTCTTTTTGCACCTTAGCCTTTAACAATTTAGATTCGTATCGTGTTATTAACAATCAAATGTTTCTATTTATAACCTTGCAAGATATTATAATTTCAGTGGGAAGTCTACGGAGTGAGGGAGCATTAAAAATTAAATCCAATAAGTGGTGTTTGATTTCTTTAAATTGAAATATAAGTATGCAGATTTATTAGCCTATGAAAAACTAATAAAAAATTGTATGCCGAATGGAGTTTTGTGAAATCTTTTCTTACTTATGATATTTTAAGTCAAAAAAAATTGTTGTATTGAAATATCGATAAATGTCCTCTTACAAAAAGCTAAAAATTCTGGTCCTTTTGAGGGTAATATGATTTTATTTAATGAAGCAGTCATGTCTGACCCTCAACAGGCGAGTCTTTTTAGCCATCTCGGAATTTAACAAGAAATTAAACATTTTTTGTACATTGTTACATTGTTAAAATGTTAAGAAATGGCCAAAAATGTTTATTTTTTTATCTATGATTTTGATATTTAATCTATTAATCTTATTTAATTAATTTATTTATAATACACGAAATGAATTCTTATTTTAATAATTATAATTTACATTACATTTAGGGTATAGCTCAGTAATCAAAAACAGCCATCGTACACATGGAGAGCATTAAATGCATACACATGTAAGGCTCTCATGCTACGCTAGGCATTAGAGTGTTTTGTTATGTGCTGCAATGACGCACTTGCATTATGCACGTTGGAAATCCATTATGTAGCGAACTAAAGACCATGTTGGGAACTCAGATAATATTATCCAATTAATATAAGCCTCTTGAAGCAGCATTATTGTAAATCCCTGCACTGCCTGCGACTCTGCATAATGGAAATGCGTCATTGCAACACAAAACAAGGCCAGCTTGCACTCTAATGCTTCACATTGCATAAAAGCCTTACGTGGCGTATACGTAATGCATTCATAGCATATTCGTAATGCAAAGCTGAGAACCAGAGCCGAAGTGCCGGCTGCCTGTTTCAAAGTTGTTGAAATAATTGCATTTGAAGCGCGTCTTCAAGCCGATATTGACGTCACTCAGCAGCACGTCAATCAGGACTTTTCCAAGAACCCATTCGAGCTAGATTGAGTTGGGTAATCCATTTAAAGCCACTGCTCTTGATTTCAGTAATTCAAAGCCTGCAGAGCCGCAACTTCAAGACCCCCGATAAATTATTGATTCATAAGGCAATTAGCTTTGCTAATGTGATTAATGACAGGCACGCCGCAATTGAGTTCAGGCGCCTGCGACTCGACTCGATTTATTGAGTCACTAAAAGCCACTGCAATCAGCCCGCAACCTTTTGGCCTCAATACATGGCCATCGAAAATTCTCCCACACTCTGATTCTATTAGGCGTCGTCGTCGTCCCTGGATGACGGGCATTTTAAAAGCGTTCATTATTGATGAATAGAGTAGGGCACGCAATAAACCAATTTGCTGTCTGTCTCACCTGTCTGTAGTTCCCGCCTGGCCCTCAGCACCGCTTTTGCATGCCGCCTGTCATTGTTTTGCTTTCGCGCTGCGCGGTAATTTCATTTCGTAATTGTATCCTGCAATTTGCTGCATGGCAATTTGAGAAGGCAAAACACAAGGACCGCGTCGGTCAGGTGGAAAGGCAAAAGGGTAGCAGAGATGTGTATTCAAACGCTGTCAGCCCACACCAAAGGCTCGAATGCATAGGCGAACGATGGAAAATAACCAATTCCCCAAAGGCGTAGTGTTTGGATGTTGCAGCTTAACTTAACTTTAACTTGTAATTGTTGCAATCAAAGGAGAAAACTGATTAATTCTATGTTGGACTTACCTTCTCATCCTTGGAGTAGAAGAGCATATTTCGCTTCAGGCGAAAGTAGCGTCGTCGCCAGCGCTGGAAGGACCATGTGTGCTTCAGCAGAAATCCCTCCTTGATGATGGCAGCCTGTAAATAGTACATTTAAACAGAGTGAGTGCAATCTCAGCTGGACTTTGAGCGAATTCCATCAGCGATTCGCCCAGGGCAATTAGCAATTGATGAGCTGACGCTGCACGGATCGAAGTCAATGGGCCGGGGTTAATAATAAGCCAGGAGGCACCGCATGCTGCAGACACAGATGGGACTCTGTTCCCCAAGCAAGTACCGGTCAGCAACTCCAAGTCTCTCTGCGGGGCCCGTCACTTGCAATCTCGGGGCTCGATGTCCACGAATAATTGGCTGCAGGCTAACAAAGGCCAAAGTGGGGGCGTCAATATGGCCGGCAATCAATTGTGCACACAAAGAGGGACCACACACAGCGCCACGCTCTATTCACACGTACTTGGTATGAAAGTGTAAATAAGCGTGGCACCAAAGGCGACAAAAGTGACAATAATCTGGGCCAATTATACGACAAATAAACTTTCTGATTCGAGCGAACTCTGCGACCATAGAAATCGATCCGAATGCCGCTGGCTGGGTGCACAAAGTCCCAATCCCCCGATCCGTTTAAGTTTCGGGCGAGGTCACCCAGCGCACCAGTAACAGAACCAGCAACAGCTCCGGGGCCAAAAGGAAATTCAGCGACAAATAATAATGGAAAAATCGTTGAAAAATCAACGGACATTGCAACGATGTCGAGTTGCAGCCATTCCATTTGGGTTTGTGTTTGTATAGCAAATGGAAAGAGGGGAAACGGAAATGTTTACTTAGCCGCAGCACTAGAAGTTTACTTACACGTTTTTCCTTAAATGTTGCTTTATTTTCATTTATAATAGGTATTTATTTAAGGATTAAAGCCAAGATTTAATTTTACTTAATTATAAAGAAACTATATCCCAAAATTGTATCTATTAAAAAACAAAATTACTTAAATGGTCTTAAAAATTAATGGATTTCTTGTCAACAACACTGATTCTACATTTTGTATATTTTATTTTTCTATAAGCCCTTATATTAAGTTTATTGACCTCCGAAAAGAGGAGACAAAAATTGAATTAAATTGAAAAGCCCCCCCTGTGCCAAGAGTAACGCCAAACAGTGACTAAAAATCAAAGTTACGGGATATCATGCCGAGATTAATCATCGTCAATCAATCATGTGGCACGGCCACGAGGCCAATCGCTGACACATCAAGTATACGCCAAAGTGGCCAAGGATAAAGCCCACAAAGCCAGAGTCCATCAGCCAGGGGATGATAAACAAGTTTGAAATTTTCGTTAGCCGGGTATTGATTTTGATTTAATGCTTCCCCACTCTCTGCCCGTGCTCCCCTCGTTTCTGCTCAGGTAAAAAGATACAAGATAAATAAAAAGGCCGGTCCATAGATATGGATATGACTTGCTGCTGCTGCTCACTCAGTCGGGCAAGTAAACATAACGTAGAGTTTCCCAACCCTGAATTTTCCCTGTTTTGCTTTGCCTTTGTCTCCCTTCGTTGTATTTCTTTTCTGACTTTTACCTTTGAAAGTAAGTAAAATAAAAAATTTCAGCTTCAAATTAAAGGAATTAGCTTTGGAGAGAGCGAATCCTTTGATGGCTCACGTGAGCCGCAAAACAGTTGGCCAATTGTCTGTGTAAATAGTCGTAAATAATTCAAACGTTTTTTCGCCAAGCACGTGGCAAGGAAAGGAGCCAGTCTCAAGGATACTGCGGCAACAGCCTACTGAAGTGGGCCCGCAAAGGAAGAACCGAAGACAGAGGCAGGGGCCATAAGTTGGCAAGACTTCTGGCTTTGTTTATACAGTAGGTTTTGCTTATTGTTGGATTTAAATGGCTGAGAACGGTTACAGTGGCAGGCAGTAATGTGGGTAAGCCAATCTGTTACAATAATATTAAGATCTTAGAGAAAACCGATCATTGGAAAATTTAAAAGCAAAATATATTTAAGGAGGAGGGTTTAATAAAAGCAAGTTTAGCATTATTTTAGTTGAATAAATGAAACCTATTCTCGGCCATGAATGACTTGAAGCCCAATATTTCAACTTATAATATCAAAAGTTTCTTTTCCATTTGTTGAGTTACAACTGTTTGGCAGTAGCTTTTATGCAAATTCTATGGAAAAGCCTCTCTTGACTGCTCTGAATTATGGACCAATTTACGGTTTCTAAGCTAGTGACTCGCACAGTGGGCCAACTGTTGAGGCTCTCGCCATTGTCTTATTGTCGCCGCTGTCGGCGTTGGCAGCACGCTAACCATCAAGACCGAGCAGTAAGCGGCTTTTGTTTGGCGTTCGCTTATTGTTTTGCGGTTTGACATGTGTAAACCCCACTCCACACGGCCACACACAGCACAGGACGCAGATGTGTGCTTATGGGGCCACGTCCCTCTCCACATGGGAGCACTTGAATGTTGCTTGTCTGTCACAATCAGGCAAATGTGTTTTGCCCAGCCCTCGAATACCGTAAATCACAAATAATAAATGCCTTCGCTTAAAGCACAACTTGCAATCGGAAGATAAGGGGTGCTTTTTGAGACCCCAGCAACATATTTATCTTTTTTCGGAGGGGTCAACAGCAGCTGCCGCTGCCTAAAAATACAACAAAAATCCTTTCACAAAGGCCAAAGTTGAGGGGTAGTGTCAGTGCAACGATGCGTATAATTAACATCAAATGACCAGCAACCCGGGAATATTATTCATACGCCGCGTTGTCCCACAGAGAGCGAGGGCATGGAGGCCAGATACTTAGCCTTAGACGCTTCAAAGTAACACCAAAACCATTAAGACCCTAATTGAAGCTTTTCTCGGGCTTCGCGGAGTTTTTGGGGCTTGCCTTTCTCTCGTTATTTTCGTCATTTCATCGTTTTGATTCCTTGCCCGCCGGGCAACTATGGCAACGTTTAATTAAAATACGTGAATAGCCTTGCTTGGCTTTTTTTGCTTTGTTTCGTGGTCGATACATTTTTATTTAATTTTCTACTTAGGGGACCGGCATCGGATTACGTCTTAATAATGCATTTAAATTATGATTGAAGGGGCGCGGCGCAATCACCAAATGGGGGCTCTGCCCTGACCCCTGACCTATGCGGCAGCGACACTAAAATATTTTATCAGCTTCTTGAACTGCGCCTCTGACCTTTGGCAGCAGTGCAGCGCACTAAAGTACTTGAAACATAAACTCTCGACACACGCAACTCGCATATAAAGCGGAGTCCCTCCCCCCCACGGATCCCCTAACGTTTGCCAGTTTGCATGCAACTTCCGCTCCAGAAAGTTTTGCGAGGACGCTCTGCTGCACCGCCATGGTGCCTCCCGTGACAAAGCCGGAGGACTCTCAGCACACAGAAAAAAATACAATAATTCCAAGAATTAAACGCGATAAACATTTCATTAAACAGAGTCAGCTTTCATAAAGAATTACCACATTGCATCGACTAGAGTTCCCATCGTCAATGGTAATTAATGACCCTGCTTCACCAACCATTTACTATGACTCTTCCATTAAGGATAATTAAATAGATAAAATGCTGAACACACATGTGTCGGATTGTGTCAGTGCTTCTGGGATTCGATAGCAAATTAAATTAAATGAAATGTTCAATGGAAATAAATGTCGGAAACAAACTTTTAACGAATACCCAATGACTTAATTCACTTACCAGGTTGTTGGAGCACTTGGTGGACATGCGGCGCTGAAAGAGACGCGCCGGCTCCGTCTCAATCTCAGACTCTGACTCGGACTCGTCGCCATCGTGGCTGATAGCAATGATCGGGATGATGGGCACCGGGGAGATGCTACCGGAGCTGCAGGCGCTGCTCCTTCCACTGCTCGGACTGCTACGGCGGGGGCTGCGAGGACCCCGCTCCACGCGCAGGGTGTCCAGTTTTAAGTGGGCCATTGTCGGGCTGTGGGTGCGCTTTGCATACTTTTTACACAATCGGGCAATCGAGCTGTCACGTTGCAAGGACACGCAGTGCTTAGGATCGAGGGAGCCCAGCGTCGAGTTGCCGCCGTGTAGCCGCAGGTGGCCGTCCCATCTGCTGGTCGCCCTGCTTATGTAAATGTTCCCCCAAGTTCGCCTGCGGACACACCCCCAGATTCAGGGGACAAAAGCAAATGGTCGCACGCACTCACACTCTCGTTTACGGGGCGAAAAGGATCCCGTTTCTATTTCTTGGCCGTTCAAAAGCAGACCGGCCACAGTCTCCCTATTTAAATTACAATAATTGCTTGCGTATCCAAAGTGTATATATTCAATATCAATTTAATAAATTTAGCAAAAATACTTGCACATAAACACATGTATATACCGTTCGTTAACTATAAATATATTTGATTAGGCCACACTAACTAATTTGAAAAGGGAAAAAGTACACCACACTCAGAGGACACCGAATTCTCACAGTTCACAGTTCACATTCAAGATTACACTAACGATAATTGAAATTGCGTTTTTGTCCTTAATTATTCCGCCACTTCCTGCTTCCGCTCGCCGTCTAATTGTATATGTACAAATTCTACGCTAGCTCGCCGCCTCGAGTTATTGTTCCTGTCCTTTGTCTATTTTTATTTTCTGGTCGGGTCGGACTCCACCGCTCCTGCTCCTTCTGCTGCCCGCTGAAGTTTGCTACGGAACAGAGACTGAGACCGAGGCTGGGATTGGGACCGAAACTGCCGGAGCCGCGCGGCGAACTGAACGAGACCGCAACCCTCACTGTTCGCCGTCAGCTGCCGCCGAGTGCGGCGTGGCCCAGCGGGGAGTGGACCTGGCCCAAAGCCAGAGCCAGCAGGGTTGCTAGGTTGCGGCAATAATAAAGGATTATCTATAGATTATACTAACAATTACTTAAAATTAGTTATTAAATATTCTTAAAAAGTGAGAAAGTAGGAAATCATTGGGACCACGTAGAACTAGTTTGTCAATTCTTTTTTATTTGTCAGATAAATCCTTAAATAATGTAGCTTGTTTTACTCGACTATCCCTTTTGAGTTAATTTATTTTTTAACCCTTAATTTTCATATAATTTTATTTCCTTAATCCTTTTTTTAAATCTCAATATTCCACAGCAACCCGGCAACCCTGTCCTGCAGAGCTGGCACGCAACGAAAATAAGAAATATTCATTATCCTTGCCAACAAGTTTTCGCTCTCTCGGCAAGAGAGCCCCACGGAGCAGGATACGCGGAGAGCGAGCGCAACACACACCCTTCGGGAGCGGAGAGCCGAAACAGACCGAGCAAAACAAAACGCCGGAGAGCCGAAGGAGATGACAAAGCGCACAGGACGACAAAGTAAACAGGAAAGCCAAAAACTAAACCGAGGAAGCAAGCGAAAGGCGGACGGAGCGATGCCTACAAAGGAGTGCAAAAGCAAATTTGTAAAGCGGGCGGGTAAAAAAAAAAATGGGGGGCCTGTGTGCTTTTCCGGCCTTGCGCTGTAGCTTTCATTATTTGTTGTTGTCTGCCGTCCCTGCTCATCCCGGCAGCTATCCATCCATCCACAGTCATCCCGCATTTCCCGGCGGGCAATACTCTTTGCGCTTGACTGCACTCGCCCATTTATTGTATTACATTTTCACGTACCCACCCACATGGGCTCCAAGGACATCCAATTAGCGGACTGCGAGCCGCGCTTTTAATGCATTTTAAATGCGATGCTGCGGTGATGCGAGACTCAACGCTTTTATTCAAATCCAATTTGAAAAGTCATAAAGGGCGTTAAATACGTAAGCAGTGTAAGCGATAGCCAGATTGCAAATAATTCATTTAAGCCACGAACAACGTTGAGTTTGCGCTTTTAAATTCATTAGAATTTGGATAAAATACTCTTCCTAGAAGCAATGTCCTTTGAGTTAGTAGAGCAACTAAACGCTATTGAGTTGGTTTATTCTTAAAGTCTTCATTTTAAATCGTTTCTAGAAATTAATTTTAAACTTCATTAAGTTGTTTTACTTTTAATTTTTTAATTTTAGAAAGCAATTTATATATTAATTTCAAATAAATTTCCAGCATTGCAATTTCTTCTTCAATCACATTCCTCCATGGAATCATAGACCCAATCCGTTCGCTCCGCCTGTACGGTGGACAGCCTGGTTCCCTATAAAGGAAGTACTTACTAATGTAAATATTAAATGTAAAATATAAAATATAAAATCAAATATAAATATAAATAAAAACCCAGTTCACTATCATTAAACCTCCTTATTTCATCTTCAGAAGGAGATATAAATGACTTACCCTTGGCATCTCAAGGCATCGCCGAAAGCGCACTCGGGTTCGCGCAGCCTTTGGACCGCTGAGCATCCCGAACTCAAACAGACTGGGCGTCAGCAAATAGCCGCCCCAGTTTGCCGGCATGGGTATCTCCTCCGGCGGCTTCCCAAACAAGTTTTTCAGGCCATGGGCGATCCGTTGAAAGATCCCGGAGCGGTTGCGCCAGTCAGCCGCCGCGTAGCGTGGTCCGTAGGCAATGCTCATCTGGACGTGGCGGGGATATCGGCGGAACTGGTCTATAGCCTCCGCATCCGACAATTGGTGAGCGGTTCCGGAGATTCGCACGCTGCGCATGAGAGGCGCCCAATTAAAGTGAAGCGACACATGGGGATTGGTGCTGATCTCGCCCGCTTGGCGGCTGCCCAGCGTCGTAAAGAACGTGATTCCATCGGGGGTAACAGCCTCGATGCAAGTCAGGCGGGTCACAGGCTCACCGGCTTTGTCGACGGTGGCCATACAGGCCAAGCGTGGACGCACCTGCGGCGCGTGCTTTTGGGCAGCGATCAGCCAGCTTCGGAATATCACATAAGGTTCGTCATAGGTCTGCTGCTTCTCGGCGGCTTGAGTCTGGTTCTCCCTGAAAGTAGCTGGAGGAGCACTTAACTGGTTCACATGCGGCTGCAGGCGACTCAGCGATCCGCTGCTCAAAATTCTATTTACTAAGACAGACGACATTGAAATTTTGAGTGTAACAACAGCTTATACAAAACAGAAGTGCTACATTTAAACTAGACCTGGTTTAGAAGGCAAAATCTGAGGTATTACGATTCAGTAGGTAATTTAGAAAACAAGAATCAAAACTAAATTCGGAAAGCCGAAATTTGTATACCCTTGCAGTTTGCCAAAGGACCATGGCATCGAATCAAAAATCGATCACAGCACAGCCAAAAATGCATTAATTTTAGTTCGGAAAACTTTTCTAAGCTAGTTTTTTCCGGGTTTACAAATCTAGATGCTGAATTTTTAATTTTAAGAAATTCAATTTTTTGGCCAGTTTTGAGAATTTTAATGATGTAACCCCTTATGAAATTTTGAAAAAAACTAAAAAATTTAGTTTTCTCTCCGACATATCTAGAAAGACTCGCCTGTTGATGCTGATCAAGAATATATATGATTTATAGGGTCGGAAATGGCTCAATCACAGCTTTGTATAAAAATAGAGCCATATACATGGCCAGGTTGACTTACATATTTAAAGAAAACCTTCCAGATTTATGTACCTATTTAATTATAAATAAGAACAAACTGCATTTAAAAATAAATCGCATATATTTTTGTTTTTTTTTATTTAAGATTTATTTCAATTTTTAATAACTTGACAATATTGTTTTTTTTTTATATCTTATATGCTGGTTGATCGGGTTAAGTTGCAAATAATGTAATTTATAATTAATATTTATGTAATATTAAACTAACTCACAATCATTTGAATTAAGTATGTATACGTTGCTGTATGCTTGTATCAATGTACGGGTTGATCTTTCGATATTCGATTGTAAAACGAAAACGAACAAAACAGGCCGGCTAAAAACTTAAATATTTTCAAACGTATTTGAAGAGAAACATGACTCTGCTGAGGCTGCTACTGAATTTACACAAAATGCGCGCAGAATGGCGATCGTGCACACAGGGGGGCGGCATAACAATTGCTCTCTTACATTTACAATTATGCATACAGGCGTGTGTAATGGCTCGCATTAGCTTACGGATCACGCTCTCGAAATGGGGTATTAATTACAAATTAGTCGGGCTACATTTCAACTAGCGTTTAAGCGACTTCTTATGTTACAACTACACTTGTATATACCATTAATCGGGCTTGCAGTCGGTTTATAAATTGTCTCATCTACCGCAGGGGCGCACATTTCAAGACATTTACAGTTTAGGTTCTCAAGTGTCGGGGGAGGACGCACCGCACTATCAATATTATACACGATTTGGTTATCATTTGTTTACAGAACAAAACACTGTTGGCGGGGTTGATGGTATACAATGCACAGGCACAGCAACGTGTGCTCGTTGTACTAGGAAACAATGTCGTCAAAGTCGTCGAATGGGGTTGGTTTGCTTTTGTATGGAAAACATCTATACAAGTCAAGTTTAGAAAAGAACTTTAGCACTTAAGATAGGGTTCTGCCGTCCGTTGTGATTGCGGGACTACTCTACGATGTCGGTGCAGGACGTTGCTGGACGACTGCTTTGTGTGTGTATGTTTGCATGATTGAGTGCTTGATCAGCGCTGTCTGTCAACAATAACCAAATCGCTGTAATTCTCATCTGGACAGGCTATGCGATCGCTCGCGGCTGCTGCTGCCCGATGACAGAGGCTGCTTGTTGGCCATTTCCCCCACCCGATGATGTGGCGGCAGCTTGTCGAAGAACGGATGACGCAGGGCCTCACCTAGAAGATGACATAAATTTAAGTTATCTAAGATTCAAATCAAATGTAGGGCACCATTTTCTCACCTAACGTAATTCGGGACGAGGGCTCATACTCCAGCATCTTTTTAATCAGGCTAAACAGCTCATAGTGGTCCTCGCCATCGCTTAGCTGGCACTGTTGCAGCGGCTTGCAGTGATCACGGACATAGCGACCCGCACTGGACTTCTCATCCCAATCCAACTTACCATGATAGAAGTACTTTGTTTTGGTTTTGCTGTAAAGAGTGTGATTGCTACACGTTAAACGATTTCGGTGAAGGGAACTGCGCCTTGGGAAATGAAAGCTTGAGCTGCATTGTATTACCGTGCCATGCGATATGGTATTTGTCCCAAGATGCGCTCCATCATGGCCAGGTGCTCGCGGTTGTCGTGCGTTTGGAAGAGCGTGATGCCCAGATACAGTTCGAACAAGATGCAGCTGTTTAAAAAAAAAAATAATGTCATTATAATGGAAGAATGTAATGAAAGGAATGGCAATGCGTTTCTTACCCAATGGACCAAACATCGCAGGGCTGCGACCAACCCAGCTCCAGTATGACCTCGGGCGCGCGATAATGTCGCGTCGAGACAATTGTGCTGTGGTGCTCGTGGTCAAAGGTGGCCGAGCCAAAGTCAATTAGACGGACGTCTGTGTTTTTGACACGGCGAACCTCGCGATTCTGCAAGTTAAGAAGATAGTTTTAGAGAAGTTTTAAAGTCATCCCAACCTTTACTTTACTTACAATCTTATGATTATAGTGAGCTGAATAATCCGAATCGACAAACAGTATGTTTTCCGGTTTGAGATCTGTGTGCGTTAAACGATTGTCATGTAGAAATTTCACAGAGTAGCATAATTGATAGGCCATGTGGCGCACTTGGTCCAGCGGGTATGGCTCATAGTTGTTCTCACGCTGCAAAAGAACAATAAAAGCCATAAATAACACGAAACATCGAGCAGCAAGGCTGCAATACTTACCAAAAAATCGAAAACACTCAGCCCCAACATTTCAAATACTATGCACATGTGTCCATGGTAATCAAACCAGTCAATCATTTTCACACACAAACTGTTATACAAAAGAAAATATTTCTTTAGTCAGAAAAGGCAAGGAGAAAGATTACTGGTTGGCTTACTGATCGCAATGCGGATCCTTCTGGGCAATCTTCTCCAGGGCATTAATCTCCAGCTTGGCAGCTTCGCGGTACTTTTCCACGTTCTTAATGATCTTTAAGGCCATGCAGTAATCGCTGAAAAAAACGAAATAAAAACAATGTTAGATTATGGCTTTAATATTAAGGGGTTAAGAACGATATTCACAACTAAAGAACACACTTTATATTTAAAGAAAATCATTTAAAAAAATATTTAATAAAAATTTATGAACATTTTTAGACTAAGAAACATCTTGTTTTAACACTTTTGTTGTTTTAAGCAAAACATAAAAATATATTGTATTAAACTATTAAGACTAGAGCAGAAATATGATAAGTTTTATACTTGAATTGTTATAAAAACTTGAACCAATAAATCTAAACTCCAACTTACCGCTCCATGTCTTTGACCTTAACCACACGTCCGAAAGTTCCCTCGCCCAGTGTGGCCATGATCTTATCTGAAATTCGGGAAAAGGAAGAGGAGTTGTAGTGGTGTTTCCAGCAAGTCTATTAGGAGTATTAAAGGATAGCTGTCTGGTTTATTATTTTTTTTATGGGTTCTTCTAAAGCTAATCCTGCAGCTGTATCTAAATATTTGAACTTTACTAATTTGAACTGTAAGCTAAGTGTGTACGGAATAAGTAGTTATTTTTTCAATATTATTTCGGTAATTATGCGCCAAGTTCGTGTTCGGTTTGTGCAGTTTTCACACAGACACTTTCCCCGTTGAGTTTCATCGTTAGGGGGGAGATTAATTAAAAGACAAATTTTCGGAAATTGAAGACTTTTTCACGAAAGTGACGAAAATTGTGTGAAACTTTTCTTTCTCTTTTCTTTATTCGCGTTCAAATTTTTCCTAATTTCTGGATGGCACGCGACGCGTTTTTGCTGTGAAATAATTAAGAAATAATAAGGAAAACTCGAAAACAGTTTAAACTAAAAGAGAGTTACAAGAGAGGAGAAGAGAGAAGTGGGGTCTGGTGGCTTTTTGCCTTTCTGAATTTGTTTTCTTTTTTTTAGATTATCTTTTCTTTAGTATGTTTTGTGTTGGCAAGTTTTCTGATTGTCTCTAAACATAAATGTGGAGAAAAAAATTAAAAACAAAAAATTGTCACGAACATCTGTGATGGAGAATGTCTCCGGTGTGGTAAATTAAGTGACCATCAGCATCATCTTGAATGACGGGCTTTGCTGTCTGTTCGAGCAATCGATCGGAGCGGATCGAAACGGAGCGGAGCCAAGTGGTTGCAGTGGTTGCCGAGATGCCGTTGTTGTGGGTGGTTGTTGTGGGGTGGTGGTTGTGGTTGTGGCGACGATAGCGATTGCGGCGCGGGCGGTGCATTCGATCCGTTGAAAGGTTGCGAGTGAAACGACGACGACGACGACGAAGGCGACAGCGGAGGGTTTGCGAGCGAGTTTTGATTGAGCGAGCGAGCGGTTTTTGGTAGTGGGTTGCAGTTGCAGTCGCGTTGTTGAAGAAGATGGGGGGGCGGGGGCGTGGCGGTTGTCGATGGCAGATACAGACGTACACATAAGGTGCGTGTGTGCGTGTGTGGCAAAGTATGTAATTTGAAAGAGAGAAAAAGAAACAAAAAAAGAAAGAGAAAAAGAAAAAAAAATATTTATATATATTCCAGGGGGTGTCCAGGCGGCAGGTGTTCCACGGGAGATTCCGGTCACATTCAAGAGCATCCGCATGAGATCCCACGTTGGCACCGGAGCAATCGCAATTCCATACAAAAATTCAGCCGCAGATATCCCGTAACCAACCAACATCATCATCATTTCATCATCATCATCATCCCCATCAAGTTGTATGTACATCATCATCATCATCAACCCATCATCATCATCATCATTGTGATTTTCATCATCATATTCAGAAAAAACACGAGAAAAATACGTTTCGTTTGTTCGATAAGAAAATTAGTTCGGACAAATTTTTGAGATTTGTGTTTACAAAAAATGGTTAATATCAAAACATGTACAAACAATATAATATATAGTATAATGGCACAAAAGGTATATATCGAAAGTGGCATATATAACGTATTATATATATATATATTTATATACAAAATAGGAAATGCACCAATAGCTGTGCTCTTGTTTCACGGGCACTCAAAACAAACAACAAACCATATTAAATGCTATTTCGCTTAGTAATAACATCAATAACTCTTCTTTTTCGTAATATTTGGTAAATTTTAAATGGTAAAAGAACAAATTAAGTGTGTTTTTTGGTCGAGATCGGTAGTGCTCTTACTTGATTTCTCTGCTTAATGTCAAAATAACATGCTTTAACATCGGTTAGTCAAGTCAACATGGAATGCATTCAGCAGTGCAGTTAGCCTTATCTGTACTTGGTCGCTTGTCGGGGAAGAAGTTGGGTTGGGAGTCTCTAGAGAAATGGGTCAAGAGGGGCAGCGGGCCATGGGCAGTTGCTGTTAAAAGAAGCGGCGCAACAAAGCTGCTAACGAATCGTCCATTCCGGGCTCTTCTGCTTACAAAGGTCGAGAGTGTCTTTGGAATGCGTGACCTGTTGAACAGCGCCGACGAGGTGGCGCTCTTTGCCAGCAGGTAGTGGTCGTGCTGCTGGAGGTACGACGACGATGTCTGCTGGTGCGACGGCTGCTGGTAGGCGTCCAGATGGGAGCGCTGGGGATACAGCGAGCTGCCAAGAGCATTGGAACGCCGGCTACTGCCGCTGTACGAGTCGTGGAGGTAGCTCGATCCGGAGCCGCTTCCGGTTCCGGTTCCGGACCCTGGCTTGTAGCGATCAAACTCACTAAGCACGGCGGCCGTGCGGGAACTAGCACCTTGATAGCGCTGCTGCTGCTGGCGTCGCGCATCCGCCGCGGCCAGTCGGGCTCCGATTCCGCCGAAAGCCAGGGCTCCGGAACTGGAGGAGTGCATGAGCTGGTTGCTGGGCTTGTACTTGGCGAGGTCATTGTTGTTGCGATCTGAGTGGGGCAGAAAGCGGCTCTGGTTGGTGGTGCCGGAGGAGAGTGCCGTCGACGCTGCTGCCAGTGGTGTGTGGTGGTTAGAGAGAGCGGAAGAGCTAGTGGACGATGAGGTGGTGGCGGTGGTGTTGGCATGGGATTTGGTGGTGTCGGAGGTGCTGCTGCCATTGACAGACGGGGTCTGTGTCTGGGGTGTGTCTGTTGTGTGGGTTAGTGGCACACCGGGCGCCGCCGAATCGGTCTCGGTTTCTGTCTCGGCCTCATCGGAGGAGCTACTCTCCGACGTACTGGCGGAGCCACTGCCATCGCTACCATCTCTAGTTACTTTTTTGCTTCGCGACTTCTTCTTCGGCGCCTCCTGCGGCGGCTGCGCTGCCGATGACGTTGCTGCTGCTGCAGAAGCCGCTGCAGTTGCTGCCGCTGCTGCTGTCTCCTTGGCTTTCTTGGCCTCCTGTTCCAGAGCAGCAGCCTCTGCCTCGGCCGCTGCTACTGCTGCCTCAGTCTTCTTGGCCTCCTCGGCCGCCTCCTCCATCCGCTTGACGCGATCCCTGAGCTCGCGGCGTTTTCGCATGCGCTCCTCGAATTTCTTGGCCTCCAGGAACTGGTTATCCTCTCGGAGCAGCATCAAAATGGCAGCATTATCCTCCGAGGATCGATCGTCGGCCAAGATTTCGCGCTCTTCGGCAGTCAGCTCTGGCGGCGGTTGCTCCTTGCGACGGTGGGCAAATCGATTTCTCGAGTTCAGTGGACGATCCTCGACTGCAGCCGCTGATCGTCCCACATCTTGGTTCTCAGCGGCCAAAAGACTCTCCACGGTTTTTGTCCTACCATAAGCTCTGGTGGAGCGTGGCGACTGGACTACCTCCTCGTCAGCACGACGACCGTAGCGACTGGACGGATAGCCAGTGGCACCACCCAGGCGCAAGGCATCATGGTAGTCATACCGCTGGCCATAATCCAGGGGATAATTCTCGTCCAGCAATCGATTGTTGCTGGTCAGATAGCCACTGTCATTGGACTCCGCCATGTAGCGTTGCCTCTGAGCTCGGGTTCGGTAGGGCGTACGCTCTTTGCGATCTGAGGCGTTAAAGGAGCTGGAGGATAGCTTCGATTTGGCCAGCTGATGGGAGGTGGCCGAGCGAAGCAGTCCGCTGCTGCTGCTGCTGGCACCGTAGTCATCGGGCTCAAGTGTTTTGTCACGATCCTCCTCATGGCGACGCCTTCCGGCCGCCCGCTCCAAGATGTCAGAGTATTTGTTCTCCAGCCGAGAAATGGCCGATTGTTTGCCAACTCCTGAGGAAGCCACTGCCGAGCTGGTGGGCGTTCTGTCTCTGTCCAAGAGCAAGTCTCGACGCTGAGGCGAGGGGAGTTTTAGACTTTAATTCGGTTTCAGATTCAGGGGTTAACGGAGAGAGAAAGTGCTTAAAAGCAGCGCTCGTGTGAAACCAACGGTTACGGACTGGCGACGATGGGCGTAAAACGCTTTACGCTCCACGAAAGAAGAAGGCCCAGAGCGAGACCCAGACCGAGACCGAGACCAAGAGACCCAAGCCCTGACGACTGACTTAGACCCATTTAAATGGCTTTTTCGGCAATGGCTAATTATGGGGTGCTTGGGCCTTTTCATTTCGCACAATTTCACTGCCATTAAAGCCACTCTATCCGGCTTTCTCTACGCGTATTTTGGTATTTTCGGTCTGCCTAGAATATGCCCAGCGAAATCTAAACAAAAAAGTCCACGGCGCGACGACCTTCAAAGTTTATATATAAAGCGGCGGAAAATCGTGAATATCGTGAATACAGAGAGATACAAATATAGCGGAATAGAGAAAAGCGGCGAGATCTTGGAATCGAAAATAAATTCGACAACGTAAACGCACACGGCAAGAATGAAGCCGAAGATATAGAATGAGCATATAGAATGAGCGCTATAAAACACGCCCGTGTGGGGGCCCCCTAATATAATATCTGCACATACATATATCTGTGCGCGGGGGAATCTTTCTATAGTGGTTGCTATAGTGATATATAGAGGTGGGTATCTACCCTCGATTGCGCATATTTCCCAACCGTCAGAGATGTCACACACATTTAGGGCAGTCACTCTTTCGCTGAGTCACGGCGACAGACAGGTGAGATGATTCGGATTTCCAAAATAAAAGTAGAAATGCCCAGGCAGTGAGTCACGGGACTCGATCTGGGTCTGGGTCTGGGTCTGTCTGCTCTTGTGATCCGTTGGTTTGCACACCGCTCGCTTTTGGTTCGCTTTCCCTGGCTACTACTCTACGCATACTAACGTCGTCCAGGTCGCGGTCCCGCCTCCCGCCGCCCAGCCCACGGATGAGGGGCTTGTAGTAACCGCCCACGGGACTCAGGTGGGTGCGCAGTCTGTCCAGGGCGGTGGCTGTCGTGGAGCTCTTCTGGTAGCGGCCCATCAGAGCTGCAGTGCTGCCGCTTCCGCTGCCACTGCTGCTGGGATGGTAGCCCAGTCCAGCGGTGCTTCCGAGTCCTCCGCCTGCATAGTAGCGCCTGTGGCGATCGGCCATCTCTCGTTCCCGGTCACGATCGCGTTCACGGTTGTCCCTGTCCCTGTCTCGTTCCCTATCCCTCTCCCGTTCCCCTTCCGGATTATGCCTCCGGCTGGCTGAGGACTTGTCCGAGCTGCGGCGACGTCTGCTCTGCTTCTGGGACTGATTGCTTGTTCCACTTTTGGCCGCCTTGTTGTTATTGTTGCTGTCATTCGTTGGGGTCGTATCCTTCGGATCCTCACTTGAAAGAGAAGCCCAACAAAACAATGATTTCTAGTGGGAGTCGAGGCTGTCTGGATGCAGTTATCCACGCGGCTCGCGGCGAACGAACGACGGACGGAACGCGCTGCCACGACACGGACCAAAATTTAACTGAGGAAAGCTAAGGAAAATTTTTCCGAAAAATTTGTGCGACGTCGAATGAAAGAGGCGGCAGATGCGAAGACGAAGGAAATAATGCGGTGGCGGAGGCAGCCCGAAAATATTGAGGAATCGTTTTTATTTTTGGTGAAAAGTGTGAAAATATTGCGCACTTGCCAGAGAGAGAGAACGAGAGTGAGAGCGAGTGGGAGGGAGCGGGAGAACTTTGAATAACATATGTAGGCGAGTGGGTGGCATCATAGACGTGGATTCGCTGCAAACCGCTTTGGCTTGGGATGCTTTGTCTGGCCAAGAAGACGCACGCGAATCGCACGCTTCATCGAAATGCATTTCACTTTGTAAACCGCACACAGTTTCGCTTCCGTCAGGTTAGCAGCCGCAGCAGCGAAACAGGGAAACGATCGAAAGTCTTTGCGTTGCGGGAAAAGCCTTGAACTCTCGCCGATAAAACGACCAGAAAAACAGAAACGCAGAACAATAAAAGTACTGGCTGGCTGACTGGCTGCTGCTGCTGCTGGTTGACGGAAAAGAAATAAAAAGAACAAAGCGAAACATTTTACGTTTTATTTTAAACACGCTCGCATATAAATAATTAAGCAGCAATTGCAACTTTTGAACAAAGAGCAAGGAGGAAGAGAGAGCGCTACCTGGCCATTGTGCGTATTGAGGAAGTTGGCCACAGAATTTATTTGGTATTCCCCAAAGACAGCCAGCGAGAGATCGAGGGGAGATTCAAGGAATTCTTTGCAAATGAAAGAGAATCTTTTGGGGAATGCCAAGAGCTTTTCCTTTCGTTCTTTTGGCTCTCAGCAAGCTTTTCCGATTGAAAGTTTCGAGGCAAAAAAGATTTTAAACTTTTTTGGCCAATAATCGAACAAACATTGTATGATATTTTCATGGAAATACTAATAAAGAAATGTTCAGTCACTGCCAAATCTCTCTCCATTTCAGCTTATCAATCATCGGAGTCTTAAGTGATTTGGCTGATTGACAATTACAGGTGCACCTTGCAAATGAGACTGGCTGAAGAGCTCTGGTTAAGCTCCATTTGATTAACGGCTGGCCATAAATCAAACATGGACTAAAGGCACTAAAAATCAAGCTCAAATCGAGATAAATCCGTCTCCTGCCCCGCTGGCAATTATTCGCGATTTATGGCTACCAGATTTTCACACTTTTCGTGGTCGACGCACCGCCGCTGGAAGTTCAACGCCGCGTTTAAAATCACAAAAAAACGCACTCGAGACGTTTACATAATTGGCCTTAAGTCGTCGGTTTGCAACGGAATGGGATATGCAGTATACGATCGCGAGATACTTTCGACGGCGGAGTGACGCGCTGCAACTAAACTCGCAGTTACGCGCTGACCACTCTGCTTAAATCAACGCCAGAGAATAAATAAAATCAAGAGGCGCGCAGCCATGAGCGAGTTTTGACCGAGTTTTTCGTTTGACGAAAGGCGACGAAAGTACAAAGAGTACATACATATAAAAAATCGCACGCAAAATTAAAAATAAATTATAAATCTTTGCTTCATTTCTTTTGCATCGATTACCGATTGCGTTGTTGCTGCTGCTGCTGCTGTTGTTGTTGTTGTTGCTGTTGCTGCTGCTGATGTTTATTATCAGGTCGTTCGCTTGGGTTGCGCCGAAACCGCTGCAACAGACTGTTGCAGCTCTCCGAGAGCAGCTGCGTCACGCTGGCAGCAGTGGCGCTGCGCATGTAGCGACGCTGCGGACGCGGCTGAGCCGCTGGCTGCGACTGCGGCTGCACTGTCTCTGCCCCAGCGTCAGCTGATTTTGCAATTTTCCCATTTTCACCGATCGTTGGCAATATCTTTTCGCTTTTCTCGCGATGAAAACGATTCAGAAATGTGGCCATTTCGGATGTGGGATCTCGGTGCTCCTCTTTGCGGTCGTGTTCGCGTGGGTCTCGTCGGCGGAAAGATGACGACAATCCTCTATCCGCTAGTACTTAGCACTATTGAGGGGCTCCTACTAGGTGGTGGGGGTGGGAATCTCGTCTGGCCGCCAGAATTTCGCTACGGATCGTGCTCTTCCGACTTGGTCTATTTCATTAATTGTACTGATTTCTGGTATTTGTTGGGAGCATGATTCTGATGATATTTGTTGTAGACAAAATAGAATAGATAAAAGTGTATTGTACGTAGATGTACGTAGAGATCTAATATAGACAGAGCGAATTTTTTGATGTGTAAAAATAATTGAAATTGTAAGAGATTCTAAGATTCGGCAGCTTCGACGGAAATAGACACAACACACAACAGAGGCCGCCGCGATTGCTGCAGTCGCCCCCGCGGCACAGCGACAGTTTTCAAAATGCAATTTTTGGACACCGATCCTCACACGCACTTTGAGCCATGCAATACTCCGATTGGGTTTAAGGATTTCGAACTAGGATTGGGCGATTCCCAGGCGATTTATGAAGAGCACTCTTCCCGATGGCCGACTCCCTGCGCATTCGTCGAAACAAACAAACCGAAATCAGCGCAACATGAACGAAAGCGCACGCCACATATACTAATTATAAAGATTGAAAATATCGCCGATGTCGAGCACCCAGAGCACGGCCGTAAGATCTGCGGTCCGCGGTCCGTCCGTGCGGGAGAGCTCCGTCTCCGTCGAGTGTGCGCCTGCCTCTTGCCGTTTCTATTATTGTTTGCTGCGAAAGAAGGAACCGCAGAAGGGGCCTCCTCCCAATGGATACTCTTGGTGGCGCCAAGACAACCACAAAAATAAATTGGGACACAAATCGCATGCATGACAGGTCAGGCTGGACCAGGAAGTTGTAATCCCTGGAAATGCCAGTTTCGGCAGGATGTTAGTCAAAGTCATACAAAGTAAGGGTATTCAAGAGTCGTTGATCTTCGCGGAGAATCAGTAAATTCAGTCTTCAGAGAGGAAGAGAGAGCCTGCGAGAGCAACCGATGAGTCGTGAGTGTTGTTACATAATTTTAGACATTCGATTCTGCTGAACGCGCTACGTGTTGTTTAGTGTTTTTTAATTATTAAAACAATTACATGGCCTGGAGGTCGCAGTTTACCAAATAAATTAGTTAAACAAACAAATCCCTTGGAAACACATCAGTTAGAAAATATGCCTTAAGCTGTGCAATCAAGTAAACAAACATAAATCAAGAGTAGCCGCGACTATTAATAGAGGACAGCCCGCCCCGCCGAGGAAATTGACATTGAATTTCCCGCAGTCTTTGGTCGATTGTGCAATGTTGTCGATGTCGACAAGTGCAAGAGCCTGCCAAGAGGCCAAGAGATCGATGTAGCAGCCAAGGAGAGTGGGCCTAGGGAACAACATACTGCAGCTGTGTGTGTTGTTCTGTTCTTGGGAACGCTTTTCGGAAAGTACAGGAAGTACGAACTTGGGGGCCAAGGAAATCAGAGGCGAGGGGCTAAGGGGAACTAGAAGAGTCGTCTTCGTCATCGTCTTCCCCTTGGTCGGAGGCCTTTTGGAGCCCGGCCATGGATGAGTCACCCGCCTATTTCGGGGTATACTCTTTCTTTGGAAGCCAAAGCGGGAGCATGGTTTTTTGGTTTGTTAGTGGGCAATTTTCAAAAACACAAACAAACACAGTTAAAGTTAAAGTTAAAAGTTGGACAAAAATATGTTGAAGCAATAGAATCTACCTCGATGAAGTGCAGTCCCAAAGCGGACTTGGACATTTCGTTCTGCTGCTGTTGTTGTAATTGTTGTTGATGTTGTTGGTGGTGATTAAATATGACAGAATTGCTTTGTTGCAGTTGCTGTTGCGGTGGCTGCGGTTGCATATTGGCCGACGATGACGCCGTCGACGCGTAAAACAATTGCGTATTTGTATTTGGATCGTATTGAAGCCCAGCGGCAGCGCCAGCGCCACCACCTACTCCTCCTCCTCCTCCGCCGCCGCCGCCGCCAGCGGAAGCGTTCAGAAACTGCGTATGCGGATGCGATTGCTGATGCTGCTGAGACTGCGACTGTGGCTGGTACTTGACCGGCTGCATCTGATTCGGCTTGGGATAGGCATAGGGATCAAAGGTCTGCAGCGGCTTGCGCTCCGGCTGCTTGGGCAGATTGTAGTAGTTTCTACTCATCATGCCCTGCCCAAAGCTGGAATGCGGCTGTGGCTGCTGCTGCTGTTGTTGTTGTGCCTGATGTTGCTGGTGAAACATCAGGGCCGTAGGCCGCTGGGCGGAGCTAAAGGATACCGAGTGCGTCAGTGGGTCTCCGGTGCGTGGATAGCCCAGCTTGGATATTGATTGCTGCTGCTGCGGCACCTGGTAGCCGTACATCTGTGGCATCATGCCCGGCGGCTGCTGCTGGAGCGGCTGCCCAAACTTGTTCTCCTTGTTGGTGTTCTTTTGCAAAAACATGGCCAGTTCCGATTTGGGTGTCTGCTTGGGCACATTGGAGGAGGAGTAGGATTGCTGCAGCTTGTGGGGCAGATGCTGTTGATGCGCATGTTGCTGCTGCTGCTGCTGCATGAAGGGATCACTAGCTCCATTCATGGCGGAGCAGGCAAAACTGTTCCAGTTGAGGAAAGGTCGCTTGTGCTGGGGATATTGCTGCTGCTGTTCCTGATGTTGTTGTAGTTGTTGTTGATGTTGCTGGTGTTGTTGCTGCTGCTGGTGCTGCTGGTGCAGCAATCTTTGGTAGCCACCCATTGGCAACTGCGAAGTAGAGTTCGACTTGCCTATGGGATAACAAATCCTTTGTTGCTGCTGCAGCAACGGCTTCTGCGGATCGTAGAGCTGAACTGGCACCGGGATCTGAGATTCACCCACGTACTTGCTGCCGCTGCTGCTGCTGCTCGGAAGGCTGTCGCCGCCTGCAGCGTTCGGCTCTTTGTGCTCGCCTGTCAGCGACTGCGACATGATTGCATTATTATTATTGTTGTTGCTGCTGCTGATACTAGTGATGTTGCTGTTGGTCTTTAACTTTAGCATGTCGTTGAGGCATTTTTCTAGCTTGTTGTCAACATCTTTCTGGCGCTTTGTGGCTGCCGACGATGACGATGTTGGCACCTCCAAGTTGGCAGCTGCGCCACTTTGTTGCTGCTGCTGCTGTGGTGCCTTGTGGCCGCCGCCCTCAGTTGGTGTTGCTGCTGCTGGCATGGCTATCGTTGCAGTTGGTGTTGTCGTTGACGTCGACGCCGTCGTCGTGGCTGTTGTGGTCGGGGCAATGTGGAACGATGAGGTGAACTTGGAGAGCTGCGGCAGGTGGGTGGTGCAACAGTTGGTCACCGTAAAGCTACTCGTGCTTATCGTGCTGTTGCTCTTCTCGGACTTGCGCTCCAGCGAGGCAGAGTCCCCAGGCCCAGATTCCTCGTTGGGCACAGCCTTTTGTGGTTGCTGCAAGGGCTGATGCTGCTGCTGCTGCTGATTGCTGTTTTCCTGCGGTCGGCGGAAGAAGGCAGCAGCACACCGGGGCGATGGGACACATGAACTACTGGAGCTCTTCAAGACGCCACTGGGTTTGGTGAAAGTTGAAGGGGCAGGAACAGAAGCAAGAACAGGAGCCGGTCCCGGAGCAGCAGGAGCTACTTTAAGGGGCTCCTTCGATGGCGGCTCCTTGCGTGGCTGGGGCGTGATCAATATCGCAGAGTTGGAGGTACTCCTGCTCAAAGAAGGCAGGTGTTTCATGTAGCAGGGTATGTGTGTGCGGCTTGAGGTCCGCATCAAAGGACCTGCCATGGGTTGGCAGCCACCCGGTACATGCGTCATGGACACGCTCTTGGGCAGGACCTGCGGCTGCTGGGCCAACGCTGGCGCCTGCTGCTGCTTGATTGGCACCCGACTCACAAACCCAGCTCCCGCCGAAGGGGATTGCTCGTTGCATATCAGTTTGTACAGATCGTCCTTGGTCACCGCCTGCCGGACCTTGAGGTCCAGGTGTGATAGCGAGGCATTTTTCTGCAGCTTGTGAGGATGATGTTGAGACTGCTGCTGCGGCCGTTGCAACTCCTTTTGGGCTGCCTCCGCTACCGTCGGATCAAAGATGGCCAGCTTCTTGGCCGTCTTGGCATCCACTTTGAAGGGTTGGCCGGCATCGCCCAACTGGGCCCCACAGATCTTCTCGTAGTTCCAGAAGGTGCGCTTGGGCGTTTGTCGCTTATGCGAACTGGTTAGATTCTCGCTCCAGAACTCGTTCATCAGCTGCTTGTTTAGGGAGAGATTCGAGCCGCTCTGCAGGCCATTCTTCGCGGGCAGCGGCCGCATGGGAGTGGGCGTACTTATCGGCATATTGGAGCTGGAGATGCTGCGCTGCAGCTTGGGTTCGCCCCCAGGCTGTGCGAATATCGAGGGATAGGCCATCCGGGGGGCAGCTCCCCGACTGCTGGGGTTGTGGGCAAAGTTGATGGACGATGATTTGGCCAGACCGGAGGAGATTGCCGGAACTGTGGCACCTGTGGGTCCCTTGGTCACCGACTGCTGCGAATTCGACTTGGCCAGCGGCTGCTGCTGGCGCTTAAGCCTGTCGTAGAGATCCTCGCACTCCTGAAACTCCTGGTGCAGCTTCCTGTCCAGCTCGCTGTAGTCGGGCAAGCTCTTCAGATACTTGTTCATCATCTCGATCTCGGCATCGTAGAAATTCGCATCTATTTGAGCGCTGTTCTTGGCCGCCGCCGACTTCTCCTCCAGTTCCTGTTGCTGCTGCAGCAGCTTGTCCAGCGTAATCTCGTTGGATGGCGGAGGTGCCGCTGCAGGACCTGTGGGCTTAGTGGCATTCTTTGGAGCCCTGCACGGCACTGGAGGCGGCGGTGAGGAAGAAGGTGAGCTGGAGGAGGACACTGATATGCTGGAGGCGGGACTCGAGGCAATGGTAGCCATGAGGCGAGCAGGCAAAGCACCTCCAGCCGCACTACTAATCGTCCCTGTGGCCGCATTGTATGCCAGCGGATGATGCTTTCGAGGCAGCGGTGGCGTGGACTTGGGACTCGCCGGCAGCAGTGGCGGGCGGCTCTTGCGTATGGCCAGTGGCGAGGAGATCGGTGATCGAACGGCACACTTGCTATCCGGGATGCTGGACGACAGCACTGAGGCGAACTGGGGCGAAACCACCTGGAAGAACTGCTGGCCAGTACTGGCCGGCGGCGGCGTTGGTTTCTGCATGGCTGGCAGGGAGTCCTCTTTGGTCCTTAGGTTGGGCGATGGGGCGGCGGAAACCGCTGTTGGCACTGCATTTGATGGCTTGGCCGCATCTTCACTCATCTATAGGCAAAAATCGCGCACTGCAAACCGACTTGGTTGTATGAATAAAGGATCCGCTTTTACTGAATCCGTATATTCAGATTATTTCGCGATAGTTTCAGTGTGCTTTGTGTGTGCGTTGATTCTTGTATATTTCAGTTAAAGCTCAAAAAATTGTTTAAACCTTGCACTTTTCTTTTTCTACTCAAATCCCTAAAGCCCTCTTCTAATTTTAAGTGTTTTAGTGTGTTTCTACAACCATCGAGGTAAATTCTATACAACAGATTTCGAACGGAACACAGAAGGGAGGAAGGAGACACTAAAGACGAGGCACCAACACAACGAGGACTTGGACGGCGACCAACCTGCAGATACTGCTCCGGTATCTTACTGTTCTTCGGCACAATTATCTTCTTGATGATGATGATCTTGTCGCCCTCGATCTTGGTTATAGTGATGGGCACTCCGGGCATGGGACGCTGCGGCTTGACGGGCACAGGTTGCTTAGGCTGCTGGTTTGCAGAGCGTATCACCTGGGGCCCGGTGAGGATGCCACCTGGGCTGGGTTTGGCAGCTGGGGGAGCAGGCTTAGGCTTTGGCTTCTGGGCGGGCACATGCTCCTTGTGGTCGCTGCGCACAATGGAGAAGTGGTAGAGTGGTTTGTCGTCGTCAAGGATGCTCTTCTGTGGCACTACTTTCTTCTCAACCTTGCGGAGCACCACGCCCAGCATGGGCGACTCCTTGGGCTTGACGGTTATGGATCCACTGGGCGCCGTGACTCGCTTTAGGTTAACCCCCAGATTGGCACCCACCGGTGGCGGAGTCTTGGTGCGATGCACCATCTTCCCGCTTGGTATCTCACGATAACCATCCTCCATTCGCCCTCGACGGTGTTCCTCTTCCGGCGGTGGAGCCAACGGAGTGGTATGCAGCGAGGGCTCAGGGGCCACGAGAGGCGCAGGTCCCGGAAAGAGTGAGGTGAGGCTGCTTTTCCTTCGGTTCATTACGTTGGGCGCCGATACCGTCTTGGAGAGTGGAAATTTGGAGGCCAGGGCAGGAGCTGCTGCAGGTGGTTCCACACCAGAGGCACTGGATGTGCTGCCACGTCGACTTTCTGCCTTGCTGGGCTGTCGCGAAGCCGAGGCCGAGGCACTGTCCAAGCTGCTCATGCTCGCGGAACTCTGGAGGCGATCGGGAGCAGCACTCCGTTCGCGATTACGCGATGCCGGCGATATGGAACGTTCCCGGGTACGATTGTGGGATCGGGCATCGCGGGCAGCTCGCTGCATTCGGAGAAGTTCGATGGAATCGGCCAGATGGGAGGTGCTCTTCCGAGGAGGAGAATCATCTCTAGATGTGGCCTTGGGCTGTGAGACATTTAAGAGGTGCATTTCCATGGCATCGTCGAGGATGCTGGGCAGCGAGGTTATGCGTTCCCTGGGACCTGCATTGGAGGGTAGGGAACCCTTGGCCAAGTCCTCCTCTTTTTCATCTTCCTCTTCTTCGTCGTCCTCGTCTTCATCTTCCTGTTTCGCTTGCCTGCCTCGTTCCTCCTCCTCCTCCCGCTCCCTGCGCTTCTCGCTCTCCATCACCCGCTGCAGCTGGGCCTGCACCTCGAGGGCAGCACGTGCTCTGGCCTTGGACTCGGCCTCGCGGGCCTGTCGCAACTGTTCCTGGGCGATCGCCCTGGCTTCCGCTTCCGCCTGCGCTCGAACTCTGGCCTCAGCTTCAGCAGCGGCTGCCGCCCGAAGGGCTGCCAGGTCCGTGGCCGTCATCTGCTTGATGCTGAGACGGCGCTCCGTGTTGAGGATCAGCTCAATCTGGGTGCTGCCGCCCTCTGGCTTTTGGGCCGTGAGGTCCGGACAGCCGAGAGCGATCAGTTCGCTGAGTTCGTTGGACATTCCGTGGTCTGGGGGCGGTGATCTCTCCGGTTCGTGGTCGTGGTGATTGGTTGTGGTCAGTTCTCCTTCTGGATACCAAGGGAAAAAAGTACTCTGTTATCTAATCTTGCACTGGCGACTCCCTCGAATTGCGTTGGGTTCGACTAGCTGGGCGAGACTCGCGAGGCTGCCAGCGCTGGTGGCAAAGGAAACCTGCGCAAAATAGGTTCACGCCGCAGTGCAGCTACTCGGACCGGATCGGGTCGGTTTCGGAACGATCGATCGATCGATCGCACCCTCAATGTCAATGTCTCATTGGCATTTTGGCAAATGTCCGGCGACGCGACTTACTAATTGAAAGACTTTCCTTTGGCGCCCACATACATCCGATATATAGCCTATATCGCGCCCCCGATTTGTTTTGGTATATAGAGCATATATACAAATTACAAATCGTAAACAGCAATGAGCTCACTGCTGGTCAGATCTTTCTGTACCTTGCCTCAGGCATATGTATGTATGTGTACATCCCTGGAGGCAGAGAGATCGTTTGGCCGATGTGTGATATCTCGGTGGGGTTCATTGGGCGCCGCATGTCTATCCCTGCCATTCAGTGTTCCGTCCGAAATCTGTTTTTATTTTTAACAAATAGACAACGACGACGACGCACGTAAATTGGCGCAGCCGGGCAGTATACCTAGTACACACGGTGCCACAGTACAGTGTTACCTCGGTTGGAGGATAATTTCACAGCAAAAGCTGCAGATCTCATCTCGAACGTCGCTTTCGACTTGATTGCATTTTTAATTAATTTTAGTTTTCCCATTAGTTTCCTGATCTCTGATCTCTCACAGCTTTGGCTTTCACTGTACCGAAAACACACACAACACAACGTCGTGCGCGCACACACACACAGTTGCGTTGGAAAAACTAAGGGGAAACTTTTCCACCCCAGTTGACTTTTATTTTGGTTCGCATCATATGGCCAAAATTGTATCGTGTACAAGCTTGTAGCTTGGATTTTCGCTATAAGTTTGTTGTGGCAACTAAATATAAATGCAAGCCTTACGAAAATAGCTTTCGAAAAAAATTAAAGAAAACGCCAGCTAAGCGGAAAGCGGAGGGGATGATCAGGAGGAGAACGCAGGGGAGGTGGTGGGGCGTAGATCAGCTATGATGATGTGGCACCAGCCTGATGAATAATCCCCGCCGATCTGTGGTGCATACATACACGTATATAGTTTGTATATATGTGGCACACACACACATACACCAGCGGACACACACGTGTGTGCTCCAATTGCTGCTCTGCATTTGTTAGTTTTGAGTTTTTGTTTTGATTTGCTTGGCCGCAGCGTAGTCTTCGCCTCCTCCTCCTTCTTCTCTACCTCCTTTTCCATTTATACAGGAGAAAATTATGTTTTCTTTAGGATTTAATTTATATTTTTACTGGATTTAACCGAAATATAACGCAATTTTATGGGTATTCGCTAAATTAATCATGTTTTGATCAACATTAATTAGCAATTTGATTTTTTCAGATCAGATTTAATCCAGCTGATTGTAATTTTTAAAGATTTTAAAGTCTGATATTAATTTTTCCCTGTGTACTGGCTGCATTAATTTCCCCTATTCGCTTTTCCTACTCAAAACGTATCTTTCGCCTCGCTGCTAATTGCAAAAAACTTGATGAAAAAGTGCAAAGTTCACTATCAGTATGTTTTTGGATGCTCCACAGCTGGCTCTTATCCCAATTTAATATCGCCTCGAATTATTTACTCGCCACCGTCGTTGGCGGGGGGTCAATAAAACAGTTTGGCTCTCGTATCTTGTTTAAACAAATTCAGAGTCCGATGAATATCGCCGCGCACTTTTTCTTAACACTCTTTGCATTTTGTTTGATGTTTTTCGTTTTCTGCTGCTGCTGTGTTGCTTTTTTGAGTTTTATTTTTAAAACACTTAATGTTCTTAGTTTTTTGGGTTGTTTTTTGATTTTTGTTGTTGTTCTGATTATGTCACGGTGCTGCCCAGCGATTGTTTGAGATGAATGTTGAGGATTTTTCGCCTCCTCGCGGGCCAAAATGCGTTTCTGCATTACCCATACGCCCAGTATGTACCTCTAAATATTGTTCTATTCGATGATTTAATGCTCCTCTTCTTCCCAAGCAAATAATACAAGAAAAAAATTGTTGAAGAAAAACACAAGAACGCACACACAGGCACACACATCGATAAACAAAGTGCGCGAAAGGAGGCGGTGGTATATATGGAGAGCGGGGGATCCCAATACCGTTACACGACTAAGACGAAGACGCAGCGACGACACCGCTGATGGCGACGATATATACAAGTTTTATATGGAAGCAGTGGCGGCGACACACAGCCAACAAACGAAGATTCGAATCTGTTTCGGTTTCCTCAAATTTGAAAATTCTCAGCCGAAAAACCGCCCCAAAGAAGAGGAGAGCCGTAGAGCAGAGCGTAAACTTTCTGCGGCGCGTGTATTTATAATTTCCCAATGGCAGCGACGGCGGCGGCGCCGCAAGATGAAAAAAGTTTAGAGCAAATGGCAAACAACACACATCCCAAGAAGCCCAAGCCCACGGAGCTGCGCGCGCATCTCCCAGGAGGAGAACCAGCAGCATCAGCATCAGCTGTGAGCAGCAGTGGCCCACGGACCCAAACGGGGGGACATGCGCAGAGCACAGAGAGGAATCTCCAAGGCGTCACTCGCTCGGAGGCATCAAGAGACTCGGGAGAGATGATGTTAGTGTTAGGGAGAACTTAGCCCTGTGCCTATACACATAGCTATGGTCAAAATAATAGGACTGCATAAAGATATTCTTCAGGATATTTGCATTTGAAAGATCAGCTATGAATCTTTAATTTTTTAAAAGATTAATAAATAATTGGAACATGTTAAAGTATTATAATTTAAAATTAGAAATTAAAAATGTTCACCTTTTAAGTCAACTTTTCCAAGACCTTACATACGTAGATAACTGTTTCGATTGTATCGGTGCATCGCATAATTTTAAAAAATCAATTAATCTATAAAATTAGTATTATTTACCGTGTAAATTTTAAGTCTTAAAACCTACAGATCTTTAAAGCTATTGTTGAGTAAACTTAGTAAGACTTGTTTTAAAGCAAATAACAAATAAGGAAATACCCTGTAATCTTATTTGTAATAGTTCTATTATTTTAACCAAAGCCGTAGTCCCATGTTTGCGGAAAACGAAAAAGGGGCCATGCAAACCAAAAACATTTCAGCAGAAAATTTCTCTCTTTAGATTTCTGAATGACTCACTAGGTAATCGTCATTGTGGTCCACAAAGTACTCCTCGACGATCCAATTATCGCCGGCGTACTTATCGCAGGGCATATCACAGATAGCCACCAGATCGAAGTGATTGCGCTGCCGCTTCAGCAGCAGGCAACGGCTGACGGGTACGTACTCCTCGTCGTACTCCTCCTGATACTTCTTCTGCTCCAGCTCCGATTCCAGGCCACAGCCATTCGCCGTTTTCTCCGCATGCCGGATGATGAGCTGCTGCTCCAACTGCCGAAAGTACTGAATCTTGGCGGGGCTAAACGATGACGAGTTGGAAATTCTATGCGCGTTACTCAGCCCACTTAATTGGCGGCGACATGGGCAACTGGCAAAGCTGGCGAGGAGCAGGCAGCAGCAGCAGCAGTACATCACATCTCAGAGCAGACCAGCGCAGAGGAGAAAACTCTGCCCGCCGACAGCGAGTTAATGTCAAATGATCAATTGAACGAAAATAACTAGAGCAACGGGGTATGGATGTGAGCCGGGGGGAACTGTATATAGAACCATCAACAGTGAATGGAAACTATGAAGATCTTGCTTAATTAAGAGCTTTTACATATTGCGGGAAGGCAGAAGCAGAAGATCGTCAAGAAATTGCTCAATTTCCACATATATTCTCAAGGTCCCGCTTTATTGCTCTATTTAAGTATGGTTTTATTACTGATCATGATCTTTGTAGAATTTTTAATCTGTTTTGTCATAGCTATTAAATAAAGCTAGTTTAATTTTTAAAGAGCATTAAACTTAAAATTGTTAAGCTTGTGTAATACCCTTTTCTATAGATTAAATAATCACTTCGAGTTAATATAAAACATGAAACATTTTGTAGCGAAATTCCATCAACTTTAGAGGCATTGCTTAGCAAATATATTTCTCAGCAAGCACTATCTTATCAACTCACTCGTACTCCCAGAGATTTCGAGTGCCTAGAGCCAGCCCTTGAGGCCTGATTATTTCCACATTCAATTGGAGTCTCATTCACTGACCGGGCCACTGATTACATTCCCAGCGAAACCACTGTGCCACAAGAGAAGTGAAGAAGAGACACCAGAGGCAATGTGACACATGAAGTGACCAATTTAGCACAACGCCGCATAGATAAGAAAAGAAGAGAGCCGGCGGCGAGTGCAATGGCAGGCAATCGTGATAGCGCGCCGATCAGTGATCACTCCATTGATCCACTCGACGTCTTGTAGTCGAGAAACGGGCACAGCGCAGTCCGGAGAGAGATTAGGTTAGTCAACAACAGGCAACAGAGGGTGAGGTTGGGGGTGTGGGATCGATAGATAACGACATAATGGTGCGATCGGTGACTAAGGGACACGCTTACTAGATAATCGCTATCGTGATCCGCAAAGTACTCGACCACTATCCAGTCCTCGGTGTATGGCATAAAGCGCAGCGGACAGCTAGCCAAGATCAGATCGCGGCAGTGATCGACGCAGGGTGGCGCCGGCAAGTCACGCATCTTGATGTAGCAAGGGATCTGCGAGCTCTCGAAGTGATCAGCCACCTGCTGCGACTTCTCCAGATACCGCTTGAAGAACAGCATGGCTGGGGGAGTGTGTATTCTGTGTGGGATGGGGGCGATCTCTAGATGCCTATACACTGATCGCTCGAACGAGGGGCACAACTTTTGGCAATGCACGCAGGCGGCGCAACAAGAAATTCACTAAAATAATTTGTGTTCGGTCCGAAGTGGCAGTCGGTCGTATACGTGATATCCGTCCGTTTAATTTGTTCTTTTACCATTTTGTTTTGCTTTCAGCTTTCGCTTTGACTTTAGTTTGAGATTTTTGTTTCATGGTTTTCATTTGTTTTTTCGTTGCCCTTCCTACAATTTTCACTTTTTTTCTATGTGTTGTGGTGTTGGTTATAAAATGAAAAGTTTTTACCTTAGCCTGCGACTGACGGCGGCCACTGTCGCGCTCATCCTTGGGCCGGTCGCGATGCCGGCGGCGGGAGCTCGAATGGGAGGCCTCGTCCCGGTAGCGATACTTATGCTGACGCCGGCTCGAGGCTGGCGATTTGCGATGCGACCGCTTCGAGCGCTCCTTGCGTCGGCGGGATGAGATGCTGTCATCAAAACTGCAAATGAAATAAAAAGAAAGTTCCATTAGTGGATTGCCCGCGAGAATTATTACCTAACAAACCCCCCGGCGACAGATGAATGGCCGTCCTTGGAGCAACGCCCAGCGCATGGACAACATGGAAAGCTACTTAGCCGCTAAGCTGCGCCACGCTCGCCTTGCCGCCGGATTCCAGATTCTTAAGCCACCGGCGGCCGGCGAGCCAGCGAGCTAGCGAGACGTGTGTTGGCGAATCGGTTTTGCGTTACCAATCAAGTTAATCAACTCGGCCGGATGGCTACCTCAGCTGGTGGCTGGCTATCTGGCAGCGGCCCACCTTTAGCGAAATGCCTTTGAGAGTACTTCATGGTCCGGGGAATGACACAATGTGAAGCCCGGCACTTGGCTCCCAACAGGCAGGGCCCAGCACCCAGCAGCAGCTCCGATCGAGGCCAGAAACTGTGTCAATAACATCGGTAGCTCGGCAGGCAGCTCATGTTCATGCTCATGTTACATCCACTCACCACACCCACCCCGCCGCCGATTGAGATCCCCAAGTGCGGGTGGGCAGCGATCTTGGCATGAATCAGCTGATCGAGAGATAACTGACCTATGCAGAGAGCTCGGAGACCAAAACCAAGAAGTCAAGAAGCCGTATGCTAATAAGGCAAACCAGCCAGTCAGCCAACAACTCTCATTGAGCGATTACGAAAGAAAACCCGCCCACGTGTCCCCCAAAAAGCATCTAAATTTGGGCACAAATTATGAGAAACACAGAACCGAACGAACTGAAGCTGAAAGTGACTTTGACTACAAGTACGACACGAGCACAGCACACATTCGTTCGTTCGTTTTTTGGTTCCGACCTGCACACAGCTGCATCTATAGCTGTACTCTCATAGTATCTGGCAGCTACATGACAAAAACTCAACGCCTGCGCACACTCCAAGAAATCAACTTGAGCGCACACGCTCCGTGCTCTGAGCTCTGTATCTGGGATCTATCCGTAGGCTGGAAAGACTCTTGGCCAAGAAACGAACCGAATTGAACCGATCAACGATCGCTGATCTCTAACTGACTGACTGGCGTCTGTCGCGGAAAAGCCGCTTACGACCACTCCGGCAGTTAATAAAAGGAACACAGCTTCATGGTAGCTCTCCAAACTCTTTCGGCGTTTTGATTTATGATTAATGACGCGCTGCGTGCAAATTAGAACAGCTTTTATGGCCAACTGTAATTGGATATTAATGATTCGTTGGCTGAATCAGATCCAGAATCCGATTCCGAAGCGTGCGAGGGGGTGGAGCAGAGTTGGCGGGTAGGAAGCGAATGGCAAAGCAAGTTCATAATAGCTTCCCAATTTGGACTCGAGCATTTCAGATCGGCGTTGTGTAAGGTAATTGGCTCAATATTTCACTCAAGGCAGTCGACCGACCAACAGGTCGAAAGCTTGACTAATAAAAAAATAAGCCTCATAAAATAATATCTTTGACCTAAAAGAGCACAAATAATGGGTTCACCACCAAGTAAATGTAAACAAAGGGATTGTCCCTTGTCACGCCGGGAAAACTCTGATATGGTGTTGGCCGGCCAAGAGATAAGATATGGGGAGAAATAATAGCCTAAAATATGATACCGCGGTAGCTAGGTATGCTCTGAAATTGATTATCTTCTTGGCTTCGCTTGATCGTAGGGGTAATCGCAGGAATTCGACTGTTTTATTGCCTGGCGTGGTAATAAGTTATGACAGTCTGTGGGAACCGAGATAAGATAGGGAACAGGGGAACCCGATACAAAGTTGCTTGGCCTACAGTGTAGTGAAATTCTGTGATCGATTGTCGCTATCTTCAAGGATGGAGAAATCTTTATTCTGTGCCGACAAAAGTCGCGATATTAATATTGCAATCGCGCCCATATTTATGGAGTTTCTCAGTAAGCGAACTGCCCGCCCTTGAGGCACACCGGGGATTCTACATTTGTTGTTTTCTCGGTTGGCCTCGACTTTTCGCAGGCACACAGATGAGACAACAACTTTATGGCCAGGCCAAACCCATTTCTGGGCTTATCATTCCCCGCACATGTGGACACCACTTCCTAGAATGAATCTGACGACCTTGACCGAGTCTGGTTGCCAATTAGGATTTCAGCACAGCAGAAATGTTCTTTCTATTAAATGCAAATAAACCTTGCGACACCATTGTCTTGGCCAACTTCCTTAATGGCCTGCAATTTGTACGAATCATGTACACCTTGTGCACCTTTGAGATTAAGCATCTGCGACAACGATTACTGGTTGCTTTGAGCATTAAGATCCAACAGCTGAGATAGGAGTATCAACTTGACTCCGAGAACAATAACCCCCTGCGAGTCAAACTTTGTCTCTCTCTTTCTGCTTTTTGTTTGAGCAAATACCTCTGAGAAGAACGAGAACGAGAATTCAACTGGAGAGACACACAAAACCCATGAAAATAGTTTCTTATACGCTCGCAGTGCTGTTATTGAATTATGAAATTAATCATTCGAAAACCAGTTTTTTTTTTCATGATTTACATAGAGCAGCTGAGACACTTTAAACCCACCAACCAGAGCTACTGCCAGCCTGCTTGCACCGACAAACATTTGTTGCGGCTCGCAAGATTTTTCTTCTTTTTGTTGTTGCTTTTTTTTGTGCTGACCCTGAAATTGCCATAAATACATTAACCAAAGCGTAGCGCACATATGCGATGTGCCCTCCTGCTCCTACAACAAATTATACAAATACAAATATAACAAAAAAGCGTTAACAATTGGATTCGAAAAATTGAATTTTCGCTTCCAATGAACTGCAGACGTTATGCGTCACTTTTGCACAGAAAATACCCGAAAACAGTTGAATAGCCCAAGAAATGCTAGGGTTGGTTCAAGGCTGGCCATCACCATGGTTCGTGAACTATTTATGGCATGTCAGCTCAATAAATATTCACAATTTTTGATAGACAGTTCATCTCAAATGGAATGCCAAAAATAATTTCTTTAACTTGGATCAATAAACTTGGAGGAAGCCAAGGGTAACTTTCTTGGTTCATGAACTATATTCAGAGTAGGCTTTAAAGGTCATTGCATTGAAATCTTTGGCCAAAATAATTTGTGTTTAAGAAACCAAGGTTTGGAATACACAAATAATAATGTTCTGAGATTTTTGTTTTCAACACACATCCGGAAATGGCAAATTCCCAATAAATTCTCATATTAAATCCCAATTTACCATAATTTAAATCCGACTTCTCGAGACTCCAAATATGGAATAATTGTGATTTTAGATCCATTCAATGATGACATGTTTAAATGTCCATTTATCTTCTCTTCCTATTATTATTTTTTAAGCGTGGTATCCCATCCCTGGTAGCCAGAACTTGAATGTGATTTGGCAGAACTTTGTTTTTGTTTTTGGCTACTCATTGATTAGGCCAGAAGTCTTCACCGTACATATATCTTTGTCTTCAAGTAAAACATAATGGGAAACCGGAATTTTTGGTTCGTCCCCTCCAAAAGTTAGCAACGCGGAGAGGGACCAAGGAAGGCGGGATTGGGTAAAATGCAAATGATTGTCGCGCGCCTTAAATGACAAAAGAAATGCCGTTACAAATATTGCCGAGCTTATGACTTGAGGAAAAGCTAAAATTATGAACAAAGAATGAGTAAGTGGCCAAGTATGTTAGCAGCCCAAACACAGCTGCCGCCGGATTATGCAAATCCATTTGGGTGGCACAGCCGCTCTCGAAATGAGGGCGATGAGCAGGGTGGACAGAGGGCGGTCAGCGCCAGGTGAGCACTCCAGAGGTGACGTTGGCCAATTGCAAGGTCATTGGTTGGGTCTGCGCAAACAAGAGACATCAATAAGCACTTGGCGGGGCATTTAGCAAGATGAGCACTGCAAATAATAATAATGGTACGGCCTTTGTGCGTCAGTCGGGGAGTCAGAGGGGAGGAGCCTCTGGTGGCACTCAGGAGGAGGAAGTGTCATAGCTCGCCTTTCCCAACTGACGGTCATGCCGGGTTCAAGCAGGCAGCCAGCCAGTGTTGTCTGGGTCTGGGTCTGAGTCAGTTGGCATCCGTGGGTAACAAGAGAGATCGCCCGGTTCAATGAACGTAATGAAATGTACGCCGAGAGATCGCATGCCCCCCGTATGTATTTCCCTTGCGATCGGACCTGGCCGGCCATTACTGTTAACGAAAACAAACAACAGTTAAGTGAATTCAACAACAGGCCAAATTAAATATGCCGAATGTCCCCTCCGTTCGCAGGCACTTCTCCATACGTAAAAGGAAGTGTTGAACATTTTTGTGCAATTTAAATCGAGTCTAGAAGATCTCTCAATACTGCATTGTATTTTATTTTGTGATTTATTCGAGCCTGCTCCCCGTCTGGGTGCGAGATCTGTGCTTGTTTGCGTTTGTGCGTAGTCAATCACCTTTCGGCTGACTGCTTATAGGAAGTCAATAAAATACATTGAAAACATTTCGTTTGGCGCTGAAAGTTGCATCCATTATTCACTTTTGTTTTCGGTCTGATCGTTTTGTTTGTTTTTTTTTTAGGCCTGCCTTGCGCTGTCGGAAATCGATCGACAGAACTGTGAGCTCAAGATCTAAGCTTTATTGTCAGCTTTTAGTTGGCCGGCGGTAGCAGCAGCGATTATGATCGTATATGGGTCTGCGGAGACAGGTCCGGTTTGTTCCGATCGCGATAAACGTCAGATAAATGAACCCGGGTAAAAAAAACAGAAGCAAGTCAAATACACAAAACGAAAAGGTAAATTAAGAGGCCATTGGGCCCCTCCCTTCAACAGTGACAGAGTGGGGATTTCATTTGGCCAGATGCTGACATAATTTCTGGACAAATATTCCCCACGAAAGATACCGAAGAAGGTCTTAGGCAGGAAGAGCCAGCGAACAATTGAGCTGACAGGAATTTCGAATGATATATAACATCCCTATAATAAAAATAAAGAAATGATTCTTAACAAAATAGCCAAGATTATATTCTTAATAGTTTCAATTTATACAAATTATTTTTTAAGACCTTGCACATACTAGTAGAATTGTAAAATAGTCTATCTAAATAAATAAAATAAGTTTAATATGTGCTAATTGATCAAAGCTTTGCTGCTATACAAATCCAGAGATCGTCGTTGGCAGGCAGAATTTTTAACATGGGAAAGTGCCCAATGAGGTTGAGACTCTTGGGCGGCTCAAAGTCAACAAAGCCACACAAAATGGGCTGACAGCCCAGGCTCCCCAAATGAAGTGTATGTCCGCACTCAAACTTTGGAGAATGCTAAAAGCTTGGCAGTTGACCAGACCGGCGCTTAGGTTGCCTAATGAGCCGAACGGAGCTCAGCTGTGCTTCTCGAGCGCAGCTCACAAGTAGGGGCGGTGTGCGCTTGACCAAATTTGGCGGAGAGATCTTGAACCGAATCGTAGCGGCACAACGCCAACAATAACAAAATGGATAAAAAACAAAATAAAAGCTGAAAACAAACATCATCGAGAACGAGATTGAGTTGAGTTGGGTCCGAGCTCAAGACAAGGAGAAGACACAGCAAGACAGGGGCGAGGGGAGGCGACTTTAAATGAAGTGCGGACAGAACGCTTAGTCAGCAAGCTGTGCCACTCAAGGCTAGCTCCAGTTTTCAATCTTTGGTTTCCGCATGCTGGAGAGACACTCACTTATACTCACACGTCGTGGACCCCAAGTGCTCTGGACGACGTCGCTGCTGTTGCTGGTGCTTCTGGTGATTGTGGTTGTTGTTACCATCCGCCGGGGGCAACAGCACGCGGTCGGGATAGAGCGGCTTGGGCGCCCACGAGGCTGCGGCCACATAGATGTCCGTCCTGGGCGTGGGCGGTGGCGAGGGATGCGGCTCCGGTGTGCCTGCCGCATAGCTGTAGTAGCCATCCTCTGGCTCATCCACCACGGAAAGCCGATGCTTGGTCCTCGCTTGTTCCGGCTCATCGCTGTACAAATACTCGTGCATGGAGCGGGCGTACTTGCTATTCCTCCTTCGCTGCTGGGCAGGAGTTAACAACTCGTTCTCCTCTGGAGAGGCTCTTATCCAGGAGCTAGCCGGCACATACTGCCGCTGCTGGTGGCTGTGCACCATTTTCGAGAAATCCACGTAGAGCGACTCGTCAGTGGCCGGCTTGCGTTGGAACTCATCATCCTCATCGCAATGGGCACGGCCATTATGTACCGCATCCCCGTCGTCGTCATCGTGGGGAGTGTTAGGCGCACCCACGGAGCTGTAGAAACTATAGTTGCTGGAGGATTGCGAGTAGGAGCGATTGCGACCGTAGAACTCCTCCTCGAAGGGCAGTCCCTGGGGGAACTTGTTCGAAAAGGCCTTCTTGAGGCGCGGAGAGTCGTGGGAATCACTGGAGCCCGTAGAGGAGCCAGTTCCCTCTCCGTTGTGAGTGCATCCGTTGCGCTGCTGCTTGAGGCTCAGCTTAGGCGTAGCCGGCAGCTGACGGCGCTGGGTCAGAGGAGTGGCCTTGCTAGCTCCTCCATTGGTGAGATCATTGGTGGCCACCTGCCTGCGCGCTGGCAGAGGCGGCTGTGGTGCCGGGTAATTCTTAGTGGATCGCTGACCCGATCGCGCCGGGCAGTTCTCCTTGGCGGCCGACCTGCCCGCCTGGTGGGTTCGCTTCTGGCTGGTGGGGGTGCCCATCGATTGCTGAGATACTGGTACTGCTGAGCCCGTAGGCTGATACTGTTTCCTGGCAGTGCTTGGTGTAGTCACAGGGCGTGGCGGCGGCGGCGGAGCCCTCGCTTTGCAGTGGCGTGTGGGCCCGGTGGCGGAGCAGGTGGTTTCGATGCGGCGGATGAGCTTGGGTGTCAGCGGTTTCACACTGCCGCCGCTCACTAATCGCTGATTTTGCTGCAGCTGCAGCTGCTGCTGTTGGTGGGGATGGTGCTCCGCTTGCAACTTGTGGCGGTTACTGCTGCAATAGCTGCTTCGCCAGGGCTGCTGGCGGATAAAGTTGCCGCCGCCGCTGCTGCTGCTGGTCACGCCCTGCTGATGGATCGAGGAACTCGAGGAAGCAGTCGATGTAGAGGATGATCCGGCAGTTATATTATTGTTCCTGCCTGGCACCGATTTCACCATCGTTCGGTTGGCACCGTTGCTGCTCAGGGGTTGGGCTGGAGCTGTTCCCACTGGGCTACCGTTGTTGCCGGAGTTGTTGTTGGTGCTGCCGTTGGAGCTGCTGTTGTGGTTGTTGTTAAAGCCACAACTACTGCGCGGCACTCGAAAGGAGCTATATGGCCGAAAGCCATTTCCATACTGCTGTCCAACGACGGGCATTTTGTTAGCTTTTTTATTATATTTTATTTTATTTCGTTGTTAAATAGACGACTCTCGCTCGTTGGTTAATTATTCGTAATTGCCGATGTTGCTTCGGGCAAATGAAGTTGGTTTTTATTGGTGCTTGTGATCTTGTTAGAATTGGCGTTGAAATTTAAACTGGCGAAACGTTTACTTTAAACGCGTGCACTTCGAAGATCGCTTATCTCTCTCGCTTTATCGTTATCATGGGTGTATATCGCTGGCTGTTTGAATTTGTGAATTTGTTAGCCTTCATTTTCAATGCTGTGCACACACTTGGTCTGTCGCGAGCACCCAGCCAGATTCCAGAGCCAAACCTAGCCTAGCCTTTTGTTTCAATTAATTATCAAACACTTTTCCCGCTGCTGCTGGTCGAGACGCGTGTAATTAACATGTTCTCGATGGCTTATGAGTTGGCCACTCACTTTGGCCCCCCAATCAGGCCCCGGGGTGGCGGCTGTTGCATTTGTGCGACTTCGCGCTGGCCGCATTTCGTTTTCGTTTCAGCCACTTTTGGCCTGTCAGCAGGGGCACAGCGAGGGCCACAATTGAATTAGCCACCGAAATAGCCCTGAACCTTGGCTGCGATTTAGCCTGTAGAAAATCCAATTGACCACGGACTACGAACGAACCACTGGTGGCAAGTTCATTGATAAGACCCCCAAAGCTTAACCAGTTAAGGCTTTGGCTTTATGCAATTCGCCAAAAGAGCGAGAAATAAGCTGGTAGAAAGTGTCTGCGCCTGCGCCTACACGGGCTCAAAGACCCGGCTGGCGGTGCCGCCGAACAGGTCCTCTTCCCGACCAGTTTTCACAATTTTTACTTTTTTAACCTGATTCAAAAAGGAAACACAAGTGGCCGCAAACGGGTCAAGAAACAGAAACAGCAGCCGCAACAGTTGGATCCGAACGGCAGGGCAGGCAGGCAAGCCAACTTGTTGTGGTGCCATGAGTAATGGTATCGGAAATGCGAGCCAAATCCCTTGCTCAATAAAAACACAATCAGCACGTCCGGTTCCACCAAGTTGTCCATCTATCCATCCATACAGTCACCCAGTGCAACTCGTCTTTGATAAGTCGTAGGCGTCGTCATAGTCGGCGGTATCTTATCGTGGTTTAGTTAACCCGTGTTGCCTAAGGTTTGTCTCCCTTCCCCCCAGTGGCGACTTCTTCTCCCTGCTCTACTAACAGCCCTGGTAGCACAGCATTGAAACTTCTCAGAATGATTTGGGGATTTCAACAAAAAATTGAATTAAAATTCCAAACGTGCAGAGTCAGCGCGAATTATTATGTTTGGCCAGGATGCATAAACAAATCAGGGAAATCGCACAAATCACACACACGGACACACACTTGACAGCTGCATTTGGTATACAAATTATGAACAATAATTGCCGATATTGTTGTACATTTCTTTCAGAAAACACTTGGCGGCGGTGGTTGCACGGCGGCGGCGACGACGAGCGATGAAGCCAGCACCTCCATTCGCTTGCGAGTTGTCGTTGCGACTGAGCAGCCCAGCGACAAGTTGGCAGCGAACAAGTGTCGGTTGCTAGCTTGCTGCTGCCGCTCGACTTCGGTGCGCACATTTCCAGTTTACCAGCGAGCCAAGCGATCGAGCAAACACGCTCCGAATTCGCCGTCGCCGCACGATGCGTGCGCCCGCCCGCCCAATTGATGGCTTGTAATTTAAATAAAAGATGATTGAAATTGAAAACGATCGGAGACAATAAAGCATGAGGAAAGCGGAACTATTCCGCTGCCGAACGAACAGCCTTATCATTCAGATTGATTTTCATATTTGGAGTGCGTTTTTCGGCCACTTCCGCGTTGCAAGATGTCACCATCGACTGCCTGAGTAATGAGCCAGACCAGGTCGATTAATCTGCTCCCGGGTGCTGGTTCATGAACACTTGGCAAGCGTGTTTTATGGCAAATGCAAAAGGTTAATAAACAATGACAGTACAGTGTTGGTTCGCGTATGAAAACGTCATTTTATCGACAAAGAAAGCGGTCGCCGCTAGTGGCTTATAAATTACAAAATGCGACTCTGATTAAGCCAACTCCCTCCCCACAGGCCACAGAGCGGGGGAGGGGAGATGCTCTCTTGCAGCAACTACCTAAAAAGGCCAGGCCAAGTGCATTAAACAATAAATAAATGCGACAACGTCGCGCCTCAAGTTGTCCGTTGTTTTGAGTAATATGCAAATACGCCTTAAATACGCAGGCGCATAAATTAAGCCAAGGAAATGCATCGGACAACCCGCCAGGATCTGCCAGATCCAACGCCCACGTTTCGTGCCAGCGTTCCAGCCTCCCGAAGGGGGTCATCGGCGCACAAAGAAATCGCTGAATCCGCGCATTAATTTACAGTAAGCCGACTGAAGGAGGATGACTCTTCACTTGCAGGAACCAGCAGCCGAGATTTCACTCGCCTTATAAGGTCGCATGTTAATTTGTCTCTCTCGCTGCTCCTGCTGCTCGAGCGGCACTTCTTTATGGCCCCGTGGACCATTAAAGACACAAGCGTTTACAAGCCATTGAAAGAAAGCGAGTCCCAAGGAGCATCTAAAAAGCTGCGTGGGCAGGACACTCGGGCTGTCACTGCGCCCCGACAGCTGGGGAAATACCAGAGTGGATCAGTAGTAGGCAGAGCCTGTTTGCCCAGACCAGACTGCGATTTCGTTTGCAAGAAAGGTTTGCCGATGGCGAGAGAGGCTGTGCTTGAATTCATTTTACTCAACGAAATATTAGTTTTGGAATTAAATAATCAAACAATTTGTGCAATCTTTGCAGTTGTAGTATATAAATAAAGTTCGCTTAAAGATTTATAGAAAATGTGCGAAGAATACGATTACTGGCAACTGTCCATGTTTCTTTGTTTTGTAATCTTATGTGGAAGCTTTTGATGGAGCTGGGAAAAAAAATCGAATTTCGATTTTTCTTAGAAAATAACATGAATTAAATTTAAAACACAAAACAAAATAATGGTATAAAAACATACACAAATATTTTCGTAAAAAAAAAGAAAACAATAATAAGTTCCATAAACCTCTGATTTTTGCAGGAAAAATATACTTATTTGCTGTTTTAGGTACATCGATTGTTTTTTTGATTAAATTGGATTTTGGATTTTATACAAAACTTGTATTTAGTTGCCATCCATTATTTTAATTGACTTAATCAGTTATCATACAGGTTTAAATTGTACTAGCTGTCATTACTGATTACTTTTGCAGTTTGAATGCGAAAGCTACCAAGATTTTAATGCAAAATTAAAATAAATTGATTTTTGTTAATGTAAAAACTAGAACATAGAAGCGGTTGTACCGATGTAAGCCTATTCCGACAGACAAAACATTTGATCAAATTTATTTTGAATTTAAAAACCCATTCTTATGATCATACGATCATCGAGGGAATACATTTAGAATGCATTTTGCATTATGTTTATAAAGTCACAGTCTTTCTGTCACATATCAGAAATTGCTATAGTTCCTCAAATAGGAATAGATTCTTGTGACATCCCCAATTAAGCTTGTGAGTCCGTCACCCATCCGATTTACTTACGTGGGCTCCTTGGCTATCTGGGCCTTCTTGGCATCGAGCTCGTGTCGCCTTCGCATGGCCGCCGAACGGGTGTGATGTGTGTTTGTGATGCGCGGCCTGTTGGAGCGGGGGGAAAAGCAGTGTCTGAGTACCGAGATTCAGATGAGGTGCCTTCGGGATGTGTGAGTAATCCGCGGGGAGTCACCTCCGCGCGACGGATGCACTTGCACATCCCCGAGAGCAGCCAGAGAGCCGCATGGACTGTGGCGAACTTACGGCGATGGTGCCTCTGGTATGGGTGGCGAATGCTCGGCAGTATCGAGTCGTCGGCGCTTGTCTCGTGTGCCCGCCGAGGATCGATCCCTTGAGTGGTGGCGTCTCCGTGTTCGGGGCATCTGAAGGAATATACAGAACAATTGATTATTTAGAAAGGTAACTTCCGGAGTAGCTACTAGCTAGGCACAAAATTATATTTTTGTACTTTTGAGCTGTAAGGCAAAGCTGCTCAAAGTCACCTCACCACCTCCCGTATCCCCCACCCCACAGAGTCTTCCCAACATACAGCTGGCTGGCACGCACACACACACAAGCGCGCCCAGCCAAATTGCAGCAGCGCCTTACGCCTGTGTTGGTGCGTGGAAAAAACACATTAGCACTAAAGTAATCACGGGCTTTCCAATTTTGTGCATTTTCACATTTCAACCAGGCAAACATATACCTTTTATCTGCTTGCTTTCTGCTTTGCACGAGCGCGAAAATTGATTTTTGTTGTATGCGCACCGCTGGCTGTGGTATTGTTGTTGCGCTGCTTGGCCAAAGCGTCGCTGCTTGTGTTGTTTCTGCTACTGTACAATTTACGCAGTCGCTGGCTGGAAAAGCCTGGGGGCCACTGCTGCTGTGTGATGTTGCAACGCCTCCTGGGCTATTGGCAGACTCCAATTGTTGTGCGTTTGCAATGAAAATAGTGTGTTTTTTCCTAAAATTCACGTCACTTATTATATTCACCACGTCTAAGGCAGAGCTGCCATATTGGTCTAGCTCCTGCTCCGACGGTGCTGCCAACTCGCCGCAAGCATGTGCAAGCGGGGTAGCACATATACACGTATATATAAACAATTTGTTGTTTTTGTTTGCGAGGGATTTTTAAAATGCGGTTTAAAGTGGCTTCACGAGACTTAATCCGAGCAATTAAGTAATTAGCGGGAGAAAGCGGCTGCCCGCGAGTTGGCAGCCCGACGCCGCGGCGTGCGAAATCAGCCGTTCACATGGACATGCGCTGGCGCGTGCGTGTGTGGGTGCAGCGATTTTCCACCGACAGGTAGTATTTGGATATCTCTGGACAGGCTTTCCTGTTATCTTACCTCTTCGTTTGGCTGGCGCGGCGTAGTAGGAACTGGTGGGGCCAGCACTGGAGGCGGCGGCGGAGGCGCTGGGAGCGCTAAGTACGGCGATCGGGGCAAATACAGACGACGCCACAGGCCGCTGAGGAGCGTCGTGAGCGAATGCCAGGAGAAATTCGCTTGCTTCGGGCTGCCGGGGTGCATGAGTTTGTCCTTAGTAGGTAGCAGTTGCATTGGTTTTTGGCCTGTGGTTTTAGTTTTCACCCCTCCGCTTTTTGGCGCCCTTTTACGCTTGCTGCTGCGCTTCCATCTCTACCAGCTTCCCAGCGGTTCTGCTAACACCTGGCGTCCTCCATTTGGACAAGACAGTCTTATTAATAGTTTGTAATGCAAGTAGTGTAATTTAACGCGCTGCAATAACACCAACGGACAAAAAATTGAATTGCATCAAACGAAGCGCGTCGGCAGCTGATTCTTGCTTCTTTAGTGTTGCCAGGTGAAAATTTGGGTTTCCACTAAAAAAATCTTAAAAATCCAAAAAATTTTGGCTTCGTTACTTCTGGGCACACTAAAATACTGAAACACACAGGAACGCGCGGTCTGGCAACGCTGGTCGCCAATAACGAAAAGTCTGGCAACGCGGTTGCTCTAGCATGAAAAATTCAAATTTAAACATTTGAAAATGCAAATTTAAAAACAGATAATAAACCCTAATAAGAAATATATATTCATTTTGGAAAGTTGTTTGTGTTCTTAGCATTTTTATGTCCGGAAACAGCTGACGGCCTCGTGCTCCGCTCTGCGCCTGCGCTGCTTTGGCGCCCAATAAAAATACTGGGCTATCCCGCTCAATTGCATAACAAAACGCCAGCGCGGAATAACGGTATCGTTATCGTGTGCCCACGCTCAGTCAGATACTGACTGACGTGCCTGCCCCAACGGTCGTCTGCGCGGTCGTGTGCCCGTCTCCTCGACTCGACTCGACTTCTTCGCCCTCGTCTCGTCTCGCTTCCGTGTCCCGCGTTCCCTATTTTTTTGTCGTCGTCGTCGCCTGGCGTCTGGAAAAGTCCACCAGCCAACCATTGGATAAAAAAGGCCACCGGAGCAACCGCCGTTATTGTTACCGTTATAGGTACCATCATAGCCAGCAGGCCGCCATTTAAATGGCTAAATAATTGAGTGCACGATATGCCCCGCCCACGGATCGAGAGTTGCTGCTGCCATTTGCGTGAAAAGCCCTGCTCTTAGCATCGCTCCAAGTCCCAAGAAGCCGTCAAATCCGATCCCGTAACCGAATCGGAGTCCGAGCATCCCTGCTGGAGGATTCGCTCGGAGGAACGTGTGTGCGCGTCCCATGGCAGAAGTGAGTAGAGTACGTTTTATCGATTTTTGCCCAGGCCCGGGAGCTGGTGGTATTGGGGCCTAATCCGAGACTCGCGTGATTCCCATGGCATATTCAATTGCACACACATTCAGGCACACACACACCCACGCGCACTCGGCGCAGGCCTTTTTGGGTCACGAGGCTGCTGCTGGGCTGTGAGCGTGTGTCCTGGCCTGCGCGTCTCTGTGTGTGTTGACATTGTCCTGGTCTCGTTTTCCTTTTCGTTTTAATTCTTTACCCTTCTATAGCCTCGCAGGGTATTACAATTTTGATCCAAAGTTTGTAAAAACTAAAAAGAAACTAGTAAAACTTTTAAGTCCATTAAAAAGTTGTTCAAAAGTATGCTATAAAATATTTTGGTCCTATTTAAACAGGCTTATTTTTTGATATCTCAGCATCAAAAGCCGAATAAATCTTTTTAAAGCATATAATTTATTTTACTCAAACAATAAAACATCCTTACGGATTTTCTACCATATCTTATATCTTTTATTATAAGTTTCCTCCAATTACAGTGGCAATAATAAGAGTATCAGAACTTTGTATTGCCAAAGCTAGGTTCCTTTCCTTTTTGTTTTAACTATCCCCATCGCTGTCGCACACACCAGCACGTGCTTTTTTTGGCCAAGACATACGTAACATCTGCATGAGGGATCTATAATTCATGACGTTTGGCTTTCGCTTTCAGCTGGTGCCGCTGCCTTTGCCTGTGCTTGTGCCCCGCTAGCTAACCGGAAACGGAAACGGCGAAAACGCAACGGAACCGAAAACGAAACCGAATCGGAATCCGAATTCGAGTGCGCAACGGATACCGTATTCGAGCACGTAACCGACCCCGGATTGAAGGCATCCGCAAGGCATGGACACCGCGGCCGCCGCCGCCGCTACAGTCGTCGTTGACCTGAAGCCCGAGGCCAGCGGCAAGACGCCGCTCCTCAGCAGCTCGCTGCTGTCTAAGACCAGCTTCTCCAATTCTGGATGCGAGTGCCTGGGCAGCACAGTGGAGGCCATGTCGGTGACGCCGCCACCAACGCCGCCAGCGCGCTCCTCCTGTGATGTCCATGTCGAGCCACTAAGCCACAGTACCCAACCGGAGACACATCCGTCGAACGGACTTAAGGGCAAGGAGGTCGCCGAAGTGGCGCCAACGCCTGCACCCACGGAGACCGGACAGCCGGAGAGGGAAATACCAGCCACATCAACGTCTTCCGCCAACGCTTCCACAACGCCAACGTCTGCCTTGCTCGCAACATCCGCAACGGGAACGGAGCATCAATTAGCGGCTGGAACGGCCACCAATACTCTGCCAATGGCCTGCAACAGCAGCAGCTCCGATAACGGAGACGGTGCTAGAGCTGACATTGGCCATTGTGGGAGTATTGGCGGCCGGTGCAGCTCTAGCGCCGCCTCCGTTTGCGGCCCCAACTCTGGTCCCAGTGTTGACCAGCTGCTGCTTTGGCAGGACATGCCGCAGTACCTGCAGTTCAATCCGTACGTGCTCCGTGGATACCGGCCGCTGCAGACCTTCAAGGGCTGCCTGCTCAGCCTCTTCTACTGGCACAACGAGACCATCAACATACTGACGCATGGTGAGTGGTAAAAATGTATTTTCCTTCTTAGCGGCGTCTTCTGGGTATTTATATTTATTTTATCTTTCTATCCCTTGTTCACCACTATCTCATTCACCAATAATTACTCCACTACTGCTCCAGAGACGAAGATCCTGCCTGAAATTTGTGGTTTAGGGACTATTTTGTCTGGCTTGCGGTTCCAGCTCTGGTCCCACGATTGACCAGCTGCTGGTTTTAAAGGTCGGCATGCCGGTGTACCTGTAGCTTATTCCATACATTTTCCGTGGATAGAGGTTGCAGACGAACTTGGTATATTCCTTATCGTTCACGCTCTCGCCCATCCACTTGCTCAATTGCTCAGACAAAGACCCTGCTACTGCTGGTACTGGAACTCTGGCCAAAATGTAGACCAGTTGTTGCTGGGGCAGGATATGTCCAGAATATCTTCTCCTGCAGATTTCCCAGGGCTGTCCGGTTTGCCTGAAAAACCATGTCCAAACTGACCCCAAGGTGAGTGCCACCTCGTCGTCTCTTCTCTCCGTCCATGCCATGCATTCTCCCGCCCACCTGTCACCACTTGCTCATTTATCGACCCGTCCGAATGTGTCGCTGCTCGTTACAATCACGGCCAAAGCCAAGTGGAGGCCCGTAAATAGATTAGGTCGGCATTTCTAATGAACCTTGACTGAGGTTGTCTTGGGTTTATATAAGGAAACAGAGAACCAAAGCCGAATGCTAAATATGGGTTGGGTTTGGTTTGTCATTTTAAACATTTAATAATTGCATTCTTTATGAATTTTATTTATTAAATAATCATTTTATTTCAATTTATTTCGTGTAGTTTCCTGTAAGAAAATTTTAAATATTTTCTAAATGTGAATTATCTTCTAGTAGAGGAAACACTTATCCTGGGGATTCATGGGGGATCCATCGACACAGTTAAACTCCCTGGAGAACTCTTCAAAGTTTGATAGCGAGCCAATGACACGGAACTTGCCAGGCATGTGCTGGTCGGTGGACACCTGCAGGGCCCTGATGTTAGGATGGGCGTCGTTGCACCAGACCTGTGCAAAGCTAATGAAGAACAGCTGCTTGCCGGTGTAGTTCAGGGTGGGCAGTTGCTCCAAGGCCAACGCCTTGCTGCCACCCGGCTGCGTCAACTGGGTGTCGTACCACTTCCGGTAGGCGGTATAGGCCAGGCGCACGCCCCCATTGTCCGCAATGTTCTCCGACTGCGAGGTGGACTCCTTGAGCTGTATGCCTTCGTAAATATACTTGCCGTACTGCTTCGTGAAGCACTGGCGGCGGTCCAGGAAGTTGAGGCTGGACCTGTCGTCCCACCAGTCGTGGGAGTTGCCTTGGGCATCGAACTTTCGGCCGCCATCATCGAATCCGTGGATCAACTCGTGGCCAATCAGCGAGGCGAGGGTGCCGAACATCACCGCATTGGGGTAGGCATCCGCCCAAATGTAGAACGGCTGCAGCAGGGCCACTGGCACCTTGATGACGTTCTCCACCAGGATGTTGGCCGGCGTATAGCTGAGCTGACTACCCGCCTCCAGGGGCTTGGCCGGCTTGTGGAGCAACTCGCGCATTTCCTTGGCGCTCTGCTGTAGCGTCTGGCGCACGTTCTCCACGTAATCGCCGCTCTGCAGATTCAGACCCGCGAACTCCTCGGTAAAGTTCACATCGGCATAGTTGTTCACCTCCAATTTCATGGCCTCCAGCTTGGCTATGGCCAGATTCCTGGTGGGACGCGAGATCCAGTTGAGATGCGGACTGGATCTGAGGGACTCGTTAAAGGTGGCCTTTAGCTGACGCCACATATTATTGATCTCAGCCGAGGCCTTCTCGTTGTTGTTGCGCCTGTAGACCATATTGTCCAGATTCTTGGCGAAGAATTTCTTGGTCAGATCCACGCATTCCTGCTTTTGCTTTTCCGGCTTGCTGGACGGCGATTCCACAAACTCATAGATAAGGCGGAAGAACACGTAGTTAGCCACCGTCCGGAGGGGAGTGCGCTGCATCACCTCGACCAGGTTTTTCATATAGCGAGAGTTGAACTCGTAGATCTGATCGGTGACCCGCTCCCCTAGGGTCACAAAGACCAGGCGATTAATGTCCAGAGTTGGCGCATACAGCTTGTGCATCTCCTCCACCGTCAGCAGCGTTGTCAAGTCGTTCAGGTCCAGGCCCTCGCTCTCATCCACAAGACCCATGGCTAGATCCACTTCAAAGTCGATTAGCTCCTGGGCTGTCGGCTTCGCCAGCTCCTTCGACACTTGCAGGAATCGCTGCAGGTAGCGTTGGATTGTGCCGCGATACTTTTCGCGGTAGATCTGCGTAGCGTTGTCTTCGTACATGGCCCGCGACTCGAGCGGGAACTCCTGTTGACCCAAGTAGACGCGGTTCCTCTGGTTGCTGGCAAAGTCCTTGCTCACCTCGGCACCCAAAATGGGAGCTATTCCATAGCGGTTGGACATGCGGGCAACCGTACCAAGCCAGTCAAAGTCTGACTCCTTCCAGCTGGAGCCCTCGAGCACCGGCATTGATCCGAACTCGGCGATCAGCCTTCTCAGCTTGTCGGGATATTCGGCGGAGAGATCCTTCAGTCGCATGCATGACTCGTAAAAATGCTTCACCTGTATGTCCTCCGGCGTGTCGTGGCTATCGTGTGCCGTGTTAAGCATGTCCACGATCTTGCGATTGAGCCCCTTGGTCACCGTCTCAAAAACTCCGGTGGTGAGAACTTCCATGCGAAAGGCCGAGTTGATGTGGTCGTAGTTGCCGCAAGAAAACTCGTAGAAGTCGTGGCACGGATCAACCTTGGGGTTCATAAAACTCTTCATCTCAGCGACCTTAGACTGGCGTAGCAATCCCCTCATGTATGGGGTGTTCGAGTTGAGATCCTCCTGACCTAGGGTAGTATTCCCGCTGGTGGGTGCTGCCCAGGCCAGGGCAATCAGTAGATGGCCTACAAGGCAAATGTGGAGCAGCTGCATCGCGTTGCGTTTCGTTCAGTTTCAATTTCACAGATCGACTAGACAGCCTGCCTTTAAAGCATGAGTTCATCACCGTTCCAGAGAAGCTGCGCCGCTCCTCGATTCTCAGAAAACAAGAGGCGACCCCGGGGTTATCGCAATCTATCTATCTCCGCTCCGTTTTTAGGTGGCAATACAACCGCTGGCGTTCAATTGAGAGAGTCCGGTGAGGGGGTAATGAGCTCTCCCAGATGAAGCTTTCCGGCATGGAGCTCTTGAACTTATTATCTATTAAAATGCAAGCCAATAATTTGCAAAAGCTTTATGTTAGGGCGGTATTAATTAATATTGTATTCATATTATTCATATTATGAAATTGTAACAGAATTCGTTTTGATAATTTTTCATGAGATTAATGCAATATCAAATTAAGTTTTAGTTTTAATTCAGATCCAAAAAGGTTTCCTTATTCTCTACGTCACTTAATGAATAGTACAATACAATACTCGTATTCATTTTAATGCGAGTACAATCAATTTATTGAATTAGTAATGTAATTCTTTTATTTGCTGTTAGTATAAGTCATAGGTTACGAGATGCTACATACATATATTGGGTAATCGGTAGATTAGTTAGTAATGTAATGTCTGCTAATAAATTTTGTCACGGCTAAATATTCAAATTTAAAAAAAATTACCCATTGTCTCGTCAATTTATTTTAACAAGCAACGAATGTTGACAAGCTAACTAAACCTTAAACCAAAACTTAAACCTATTATGACAAGCTAACTAAACCTTAAACCTAAACTTGCAATTTTGTTTAACCATTTTTGCCGCCTCTCTAAAGCCAGTAAGGGACATTATTTAAACAAAAATTAGTTGCCAAGTTATTATTAATATTATTAAAGTTAGAATAACTTCTGCAAGGAAAACCCCTAGTTTCTACAAAAATAGATAATTTGATATACATATATGTTTCTGGCAGTGTAGCGACCGCAATAAACCGAAAGAGAAAACTGGTCGGTCACTCCCACTTGTCGACTAGTGCAGGCCACTGTAATAAAATACTGAGCAAAGTAATTAACTCGGAATTTCTCATTACTGGCTGCCTCAAAGCGTTCCTTTCAGTTATCGCAGCATGACGTGAGCTGAGTATCAATCACGCTCTCCCCACTAGATGGGCTTTGGGTGTAGACATAGTGTCCGACGACCGAGCGGGTGATAAGGGAGAGCTTTGGCTCCGCTCCCACTTCCACTGCCATAAAAACAACCAACCATTGGACATATTTGGTTATTAAAATTATTCTATATTTAATTTTGAATTATTTAGTTTGGTTATTTAATAAAACTTTGTAGTAGTTAAGTTATTAAAAAAAACAGAATTTGTGTTGTCATATGCTGGCTTATCAAACTCTGCGTACTAGGACCCTTTTTCTCTCTGTGTGGCTCAATAATCTCAATCTCAGCTTGGGAGTGTAGGTGCGGAAGTGCGTCGCACCGAGCTGCCCGTTTAGTCGCCCTCGGAGTGTTCGCCATGAAGAACATTGGTATCGCTTTCGCCCTGCTGCCGCTTTTGCTTCAGCTCCTCCTGACGGGGAGTGGCCGAGGTCACCTGCTGTCCGGCCAACCGGACATTGACCTGACCATCCAGGCGCAGGAGCAGCTGATCTCGCAGCACAACGACAGCGCCTATGTGCAGCGCCTGATGCGCCTGGCCAAGTCCGCCGAGATGCGTAGCTACATGCAGCCGGAGCTGGAGGCCTGCGACAACTTCTACGACTACAGCTGCGGTCATTGGCCGCAGATAAACCCGGCCAATGGGGTCCATCCCCGCGAGACCAACTACGAGCAGCTGCTGGTCAAGGCCTATCATCATAAGCAGCAGCGCCTGCTGGAACGGCCTTCAAACGGGGAGGTGGACGAGTTGGCGGTGCTCCGGCTGAAGCAGTTCTATGCTAGTTGCCTGCTTTTCCGCCAAGCGCCGGAGGAGGTTTATCGCCGGCAGCTGCAGGAGATCGTTGCGGAGTTCGTGTATGTGCCTGATTTGAGTCAGCCCGGCCAGGAGTGGCCCACCGAGGAATTTGATTGGCTGGACACTGTGGCCCGGATTAAGCGGAAGTACGGCTTCAATATCCTACTCCTCCTTCAGTTGTCCGCGGATCGTATTTACTTGGGTCAGCCCAAGCAGATACAAGCGCTGCCTGATCGTCAAGCTCGTGCTAATGTCATACGGGATCACTGGGAGAGCCACCTGGGCGTGGAGGAAAAACTGGCCATGACTTGGGCTCGAGAAATCGCCGATTTGGAGCAACAGATATCCAGAGGCATGGTGGAACGACGCGTCGGCATTTTGTCCCAGTTGCGCACACCCGAGGAGTTGGATGCACCGAACTCGGAAGCCTTTAACGCCACGCAGTATGTGGAAATAGTTCTCGACCGCGAACTGGATCCCAACGAGACGCTCTACGTGCATGTGCCCAGTTACCTAAGTCATCTTGCCAACGTTGTGACTGAAGCATCGCCCCAGGTGCTGGGCAGGTACATTTTCCATGAGCTGCTTCAGTACTTCTTCTACGATCGAACGGGAAACGTAGTGGAGCAGTGCGTTAGCCGGGCCAGGAATCTGTTCCCGGAGCTCCTCGACAACATGGTTTACAAGCAGTACGGAGATGCAGCTATCCTCAGTGACATAGAGGGTGTTTGGCAGCAGATCAAGCACAGCTTTCGAGGGGTTCTGGAGAACTCCTCGGCCGACTGGCTGGTCCTGGAGACCCGAGAGCAACTGCTGGAGCATCTGAACGCCACCAGCCTAGTGGTCAATGGACATGCCGATGTAAACTTCACCCAAAGATATGAAAGTCTGGAGCTGAAAGATCGGGAATACCTGCAAAACCTCAAAGCCGTGTTCAGCCGTGAAACTCTCACGGCCAAGATGATACCCAGCACTTCGCTTGTCTACAATCCCTTGGAGAATACAGTCCTGCTGCCGGTGGCCTTGCTCCAGCCCAACATCCTGTGGTCCCGCTACTATCCGAGAGCCCTGCGCTTTGGCAGTCTTGGCACGCTGCTCGCCCACGAGCTGGCCCACAGCCTGGAAGATGCCTCCAAGTGGGATGCAAAGTCCTTTGCGGAGTATGCCAAGCGGAAGGCTTGTTTCAAGGAGCAATACGGACGCCTGCGCCTCAATGGAAGGTATTTGCCGGAGAGCAGCTTGCAGGCGGAGAACATAGCCGACAATCTGGCTATCCAGGTTGCCTACCATGCCTATAGACGGTACTTGTCGGAGCTGGCCACCTCTGCCCTGGGAACGGAGTCGCTGCCCCAGCTCAAGATAAGCCCACGCCAGTTGTTCTTCCTCAGCTACGCCCAGCTGTGGTGCAATGATGCCAATGAGGAGTTCCGGGACAAGCAATCCCTGCTGAAGATCCGTACTCCCAATGCCCTGCGGGTAATGGGCGCACTCTCCAACTTCGGGGCCTTTGGACGAGACTTTGCCTGCGTCAGCGAGAGCCGGATGACCACGCCGCAAAAGTGTCAGCTTTTTGCAGCAAGTTTGGATTAGTTAAGAGCTGGGAATAACCATTTTTAATAGGAGTATACATAATAAAATCTCTGACATTATAAAAAACTTGAAAGGAGAATCTTCTAAATAACCTCCAGTTGCTGAGAATTATTAATTTCTTTATTTGAATTTCACTTTTTTTTTTTGGAACAACTTGAATATAAAATTTTAACTAAATTTAATATATTGCGCACTTGTACTCCGGATCCATTCGCGCCGTCTGCGAGCAGTTGAAAACCCAGGGGAACTCCTGGAAGTTGGACAGAGAGCCGATCACACGGTACATGGAAGGTGCATGATTATCCGCCTGGGCAAATGTGGTTTTGAAAAAGGAATGGACGTCGTCGCACCACAACTGGGCGTAGCCCACAAAGAAGAGTTGCTCGCCGTTGAACGAAAGCCCCTCCAGAGTCTCTCGCTGACGCACCTCCTCCGTCTGGCTGGCCAACCAGCGCTGATAGGCCTTGTAGGCCAATTTGACGCCACCATTATCAGCGATGTTCTCCGACTGTTCCCTGCTCTCTGGCAGCTTAGAGCCGCCGTACTTGTACTCGTGGTACTGTGCCTGGAAGCACTTGCGTCGCTCCTCAAACTCGTAGCTCGACTTGATGTCCCACCAGGGAGCCAAGTTTCCAGCGCCATCATACTTCCTGCCATCGTCATCGAAGCCATGCAGCATTTCGTGGGCCAAAAGGTAACCCAAAGTGGCGTACTTCAACGCCTCCGGATACTGGTCGCCCCAGAAGTAACGCGGCTGAAGGAGAGCCACAGGGATTGTAATATTATTCTCCTGTATGTTGTACGCTGGCGTGAAGCCGAGAATTTCGTTGGCTTCCAAAGAACGGGCTGGCTGATCTAGTCTCTTTACGTTCCTCCTGCCCTTTGAAATCAGCACCTGTTGCAGATTGGTCACATAGTTGAGCCCATCAATGGCCAACTCGCCGTAGAACTCGTCGAAGTCTTCGTTGTCGTACGAGTTGATGTGCAGCTGCATGCGGCTTAGCTTCTCGATGGCCAGCTGCCTGGTGGCGTTTGTTATCCAGTCCAGCTTGTCGCCCCTCAGCTGCTCCATGAAGATGCCCCTCACCTCGTTCCAGATGCGCGTTATCTCCGCCTCCGAGTCAGGACTCCGATAGCGCTGGTACACCATGTGCTCCCCAAGCGGACCGAAGTACTTCTTGGTCTGCTCCGTACACCACTTGGGCAGGTCTGTGGGTTTGGAGTCCACCAGGTAGTCCTGCAGCAGATTCCACAGCACAAAGTTGGCCTGTGTGGCCAGGGGAGTGCTCCGCATAGTGAGGAGTGAGTTGTCCAAAAACAGTTCATCGTTGACGTAGAGCTTTTCCGGGACACGCTCCTCGCCAAGGACTAGGCTAAAGAACTCGGTGAAGTTCAAGTGGTCGCCGTACTTCTCTTGCAGCTCGTCCAGCGTGTAGAGGGAAAGCTGTTCATCGAGAGACTTGCCCCTCGAGCTACCAGATAGCAGGCTGTTCTCCAGCTCCTGCAGCTGCTCGGCAGTGTGCTTCGCCACGGGACCACTTACACCCAAATAATCGTGCAGATCCATGGCGATGGTGCTTTTCTCCAGAAGATTGATGAAGCCCGAAGCAGAAGGCTGCATAGCTACGGGTCCAAGGTAAACACGATTCTCCGACGTGTTACGGATATCGGGCATTATATCCACGGCCAGGATGATCTGTTTGCCGTACTTGTGCTGAATCCGGGCCACAGTTCGCCACCAGTTGAAGTCGGTTGCGTTCCATTGGGCGCCGGCCAGGGCCGGAAAGTCACCAAACTCCCGGTAGACGTTCTCCAAAGCTAGCTTGTAGCTAACATCGTCACGATTCAAGGCGGTGCAGGCCAGATAGAAGCGCTGCATCTTCTTTTCCAGCTCCGATTTCAGCTCGTTGGAGCGCAGCAAGCGCTGGAGGCGTCGGTCGAATCCCTTGGCTATCACCTGGAATGTATCGGTGACGACATGGCTCAGTATTTGAGCAGGATTGTGGCGATGCCAGTTGCCGCAGGCGTAGTTGTAGAAGTCATCGCAGGGTGCCACCTCTGGATTCATCATGTTCTTAATGTCGGCCACCTTGGCCCGCCGGATAATTTGCTTTGCATACTCCGAGTCCAGGTCGTCGGCAAAGGGATCATCCGCGCCCGTGGTTGGCTTGGCCAGAGCTGGAGCCATCGCCAACAGAAAACAGAGCCACATAAACCCACGACTTGTCATGATCTCGCTTTGAGAGAAACTGATTTCCAATCGCTCTTGATTGTACGCGGTTAGGGCCACATTATCAGCGGGATTTGTTTATACAATGTCCAGAGTGCTGGGGTAGGTCAACCTGTTATCTCCACTGGCGCCGGCGGGGTTTTCGGCTCTTATACTAGGCAGATCAGTATAAGAGTAGGTTTTCATCTGAGAATGGGTTAAACTAGCATTTTATGGCTCGAAAAGTATATTAAAAGCTTGACAATTGTCATTGTTTACGTTTAACCAAAGCTGTGTTATTATTTTTTATGAAGGTTAGTTTATGAACAAAAACAATGAGCATGATAGTCTTTTTATTGTAGTACTAACAACAAAGTGAAAGTAATTTTAGGTAGCAGCTCATGATGTCACTCTTAACATACGATATAATAACATAAAATTCAAAACCCATAATCACTCTTTCCATGACAACAATAAATTATATAGCTAATGAGCAGTAAAGACCCCCTTGAGTACCCATTAATTGATTCTCCTTTCCCATTGCAGCCATACCCATCTTCTACATTCTGGCCATCGTGCCCGGACTGATGCCCTGGGACAGTGGCTACAAGTTTCTGTCATTCTGCCATGTATTCGGATCGGTGGCTCCCTGGTGCGGCAGCTTCGTCTACCATCTGTTCATGAACATCGAGAAGGGCGAAAACGTCTACTACACGCTCCTCAAGCTGGACATGGTCGGCATCTGGGTGAGCCAAAGCTTTGGTGAGTAAAATCGCGATAATGAAACTCATTAAAACGCAGGCGCTGCTCGGAAGCGGAACTGTTTTCATTTAATTATAAATCGTATCAACTTGAGAGCTACACATGTGTGTGGGAACTAATCTCGCAATCTGCCAGACGAAAGGGAAACCTCAATACATGAGACATCGGTGTGGGGGATTCATCTTGGTCTGATTGCCGCACTGGAAGGCCTCAGCGAATGATTGACTGTTGGACATCATGGCAAAAACCCGCGACTCGTGCGGCGGATGGGCGCTGTTTCGGAGGAAGGCAGGACGCCGGTCGAACAGAATGTCGGAGCACATCAACTGTCCCACGCCGATGTAGAAGAGCTGCTCCGGCGTCTGCGACATATGGGGCAAAGCTTCTGAGTCCAAGGTCTTCGCTTGCTCCAGCCACTTTCTGTATGCCGCCTGGGAGATGCGGATGCCCACATTGTCGGCGATGTTTTCGCCCTGAGCCTCCATCTTGGGCAACCGCAGGTTGCTATAGCGCATCTCGCTGAACTGCTCCACCAGACAATCCTTTATCAGATTGAAGCCGACCGTGGCTTGGCTGCTCCACGTATCATGAAGGTTTCCCTTGCTGTCGTAGAGACGGCTGAGGTCATCGAAGCCGTGGGCCATCTCGTGGCTCAGGATGAAGCCTAGGGTGCCGTACTTCAGCGCCACCGGATAGACATCGTCCCAGAAGTAGCGGTGCTGCATGTAACTGGCCGGCAGCACCACCAGATTGGCCTCCGTCAAGTAGAAGGGCGACCCGATCACACCGTCGTAGTAGTTCTCGCTCCTGGAGTCCCGCATGAGATCCGATCGGAGGTTGGCCGCCTGGTTGGCCAGCAGGCGTCGCACGTTGCCGTAGTAATCGGCGGAGCTGATGACAAGACTACCGTATCGCTCCTCGAAGTTGACAGGCTTCTCGCCGGCCACCTCAAAGGTCATGCCCTTTAGTTTTTCCACTAGGTCCCCACGCGTTTTCTCGTCCAGCCAGTCCAGCTCCTCGGAACTCAACATCTCCTCGAAGACGGTCTTCAGTTCAATCCACAAAAGCTTTAGATCGGTGGGTAGGTGGGGGCTCTGTTGCTCTAGAGAGTAGTACACCAGGTGGTCCACTACATCGGGAAAGAGCATTGTGATCCGCTCGGCGCAGATCTCCTCTTGCCTCTGCGCATCCGCCCGAATCTCGAAGTCCCGAAGCAGACTAGAGAGCATGTAGTTGGCCAGCACCCGGTTGGACGTGGTCAGCAGGGTCTTCTTTAGCTGGAACAGATAGCCGGGCACGTTCTCGTACACTGGCAGGATATAGTCGTGTTCCAGCCAGGAGCTTACGAAGCGCGTAAGGTTTAAGGCCGGTCCGTAGGCATCGGTCATGTTGCTGAGCATGGTCAGTCGATTCCTTAGTCTCGGGTCGCGGTCCATGCCATGATCGAGGACGCTGCGACTCAGTTCCGCCTCCAAGTCAATAATTTCGTCAGCAGTCTTTGCGGCCAGCTTCTCCGATAATCCCAGCTGCTGTCTTAGCCGTTCCGTAAGTTCCAGCTTCTTGGCGAGGCTGGTGGCCTCGTCACGCACCGCCAGATCGTCCCTCTGGCCCAGGTACAGGCGGTTTATCTGCGAGTTGGTGAAATCCGGGGCCACATAGACCCCCAAAAGAGTTAACTTTCCGTAACGGCGCAAGAGCTGGGCCATCGTCTCGAGGGGATCAAACTGGAACTCGTCCCACGAGGAGCCTTCCACAGCAGGCATGCCACCGAACTCCCTTAAAACGTTCAGCAGTTGGGAGCGCTGGTTTATCTTCAAGCCCGCGGTGTTAAGACAGGATTCATAGAAGTATTTAACCCGCGTCTCCATGGGCCGATCCGAGCTCATACGCGGCTGGTTGAGGATCTGCCTCGCGCGACGCAGGTAGCTGGCGAACATGACCTGACCAATGTTGGTGTCCTTATCCGGAGTGGCCGCGTTGATCGCCGCATAGTGGCCGCAGGCATAGCCATAGAAATCATCGCAAGGACTCACACTGGTGTCGATGAAGGAGCGCATTTCCGCGGACTTAGCCAGTCGCATGATCTGGTGGCCCAGGGGTGTAGTTAGCTCCTTGAACACTCCACCCTGAACGGCCCCGGTGGTAACAATTGAACCGAGAGCCAAGGCGACAAAGATTAGGCAAGCGGAAGCCGGCAGTCCCTCCATCGTGTTTGAGTTTTGATTTGCGACTGAGCCGAGACGGCTTATCAATGGCCAGACTCCGTGTGCTCACCTCTCGCCGACCACTATCACCTCCTCGGCTCTCTTCTTTCTTTCAGGTGCCCTGCCCCTGGTCACAGCCACAACACTGTGCTTCCCGCCCGTGCTCAAGTGGCTAATCATTGTCTCCTATTGCCTACTCTCCCTGTGGGGGCTTTACAAGGTAGGTTCCATAGTTTTTAGATATTATATACATAGAGTATAAAGTTATTAATTACTAATCCCTTGCAGGCCCTCACTGCCAGCTCACCCTGGCAGCGTCGCTTGTGCTTCGCTTTACCTTTCGCCATGCGCTCCATCCTGACCTTCCTGCGCATCCGGGGAATGGTGGGCGGCAGTCACATGGCCCTTTCCCATGTCTACCTGCAGGTGCGTATGTCTGGGCATTCCAATTGACTAACTGCTATTTTCTATAAATAACTAAACGTTTCTGGCTGGCCTCTCTCGATGCGCATAGGTTGAAGTTGTAAGTCACATTTTCATACATATGTACATACGAGTTAATGGACAGAGCCGCTACCAATTTCCCGGCGGACACAGAACACGAAAGACGCTGTCACTGTCAGATCCAATCTAATCTTGGGACAACCATCTCCGTTACAGGACGGTGTCTCCATTCTGGGCGGTGCCATTGGTGCGATGCGAATACCGGAGAAGTGGTTTCCGGGCGTGGTGGACTTCTATCTGAACTCCCACAACATAATGCACGTGCTGGTCGTGGTGGCTGTTTATTCCATGCACAAGGTGGGTTTATATCTTCAAAATTGGCTGAGTAGTAGTTTTTTATTTATGAAATGAATATATTCATATATTACTTTGAAGTTCGATTTCTAATTAAGCAGAGACTAGTCTTGGCTTAAAAATATAATATTTAAAAAAAAAAATACATTCCTTGGCTTATTCTTCAACCGATACCCTTTACCCGTCTTGGAAGTTTAACTCCCAACTCGTATAGCAAGATGGATATTAGGTTTCATAGAATAATACTTTAAACTAATACAACTTTACTCCTAGGCCACAATCAAGGACTTCGAATGGATGTCCACACAGACCTGCAACACAGTTGCCAACGTCACCGAGGAGGCGCTCGGCCATGTGGAGCTATGACCCGCTTACTGGCTGCTGCCGTTGGTGCTGCTGCCCTTGCCTTGGATGCTGCTGGCCAAACGGCGCGCCCGGTCTCACATAATTCGTGCCCTGATCGCCCCCATAGCCTGGCGGAGGCGGAGGCGAGCACCCGTCGCCGGGTGAAAGCGCAAGCGCCTGCTGACTAGGTAGACAGGGGACAGATCACAGGATCGATCACCAAACACTGAACACTGAACACTGAACATACTGAAAAGACAAACGCTATTGAATATACCGTGTATAAAATAGAGCGCCGATGCTGTTGCAGTAACAATATACATATGTATATCTAGTGTAGGTATAGGCCATACATATATGAACTGTATGTGTGTATTTACATATAGGACATACTTCGACTGTGGTATTAAGCATTAAGGTTATATAATTACTGAGACGAGACGGACGAACGACAGGCGGAGAAGGAGAAGGAGAAGAACGATGAGGAGAGAGGGGGATGAACTCGGAACCAAGTCTTCGGATTTTCACGCTAAACTCTTGGCAACATGGATGCAAGGATGTATCGGGCTAGGGGAAACGGAATGGGAATGGGTAGTAATGATTTGAATGATGTTGATACACATGTACCTCATTGTGCTTACGACAACACATCTAATTTTTAAAATACTCGTACGTATAACTTTGTACCTCGTCGAAAATTCTAACAATAAGAACACCTATAAGCTAATCTCTTCCTAGTTGACTTTTTAGATATGCAAATTGTTATTTTCGGCCAGCTAGTGGTAGTGTTAGCCTAGTCAATGCTCCAATCTGTGCATAGTTGTGAACGAAACTCAACCACTCAGCGGTGGCCAGTCAGTCAGACAGTAGTTAGAAACCCGTATTCAAGTTGGACAAGTGTGAAACCGAAACCGAAACAGAACATAGAACAAGAACAAAAACAATCTTCTGGCAGGCCGCTGATGCTGCAACGAATCACGTACATACATACGTAGTGATCGCTAGGAATATATACATACATAGTTCGATACGAATTGGGTTTATATTTATATCATTTATGTCAATTGATTGCGTAATATTAACCTCAAATTTATATATTGAGCTCCGCTCCCCCAGTATTGAATATTATTAGAAACCGCAATATTTATTACGAGTACCGTACCCCCTTAGGTGTTAAGCAGACAAAGCAACCAACCAAAGCAACTTAACTATATGGATAGCAACCATTCGAACGTCGGTCTATTTTAACCCAAGCAATGCGAACAACTATGAGTAAAATACGTTTTAGTAGTGTCAATAATTTACACCACCCTCGATCGTAAGATATAGACAGACGGAAAGCGAGTGGGAGAAGGAGAGCAAATCTAACAATGGAACGTAAGCTAACAAACTAATTCAACAAAGCAATAATTAATGGGCAGACTCAATGCTTTAACTTTAACTTTAAAGTTGCTGCTAGTCGTAAGTAACAATTATACGATTAATGTAATGATTTTCTGAGAAGGTTAATAAAACATTAAAAGTGTACTTGATGAGCAAACGAAATTATTGATCACATTTGTTGTTGTTAACGGGATTTTATGGGGTTTTGGGTTATTAATCGGAGGGGTTTTATATTTATTATGGGAACTTTGGGCCATCTACAAATATAATTTTAACGGATATTTCATGCAACAGATTGCAACGTATGGGTAAGTAACTTTTCCAAAATGTGTGGCTTAATTGGTTATCGATTTTAATTACAAAATGTCCATAAGTCTATAATAGTTTAAAACAAAGGAAACATTTCAACTTGGACTTAATAAAACCAGCGATTGATCTCGAATAAGGTTAAGTTTCTTATATATTTTCTAATTAAATACTACCCAGGCCTCAGAAAGCTGTAAAAGAATCAAAGTTGTCGATATTTTTGTAAGTAAAATTTGATCTTAAATCGATTATCGAGCAGCAACTTCAGCAGCTTCATAGTATTCCCAAATCCTCAACACATTTAAATATTCCGAATTTAGAACTTTAATTGTTTATACTTTATTAAATTCTTTAGTAAATTCTTATACTTGCGCCATGCATTTATAGACAATATGTATTAAACTTTCATTCCATAATATTCAATGTATATTCGAGTTGTTGACTAGTTGTAGTGTATGATTAGTTTTCATTCCTTCTTTAAATACGAGTGTAACGCTTTTGATTGATTCGCGTTTTAAAATATATATATGCAGACACATATATCCAGACTCTATATAAATAAGTA
>JAEIIJ010016884.1:0-34529 GCA_018904815.1 Drosophila ogumai | reverse complement strand
GGGTCGGAAAGGTCTCCTTTACTGCGTTGCAAACTTCTGACTGAAATTATAATACCCTGCCAGGGTATACAAATAATTGATTAGATATTACGGACTAAAATCACCTCGCAAATTTATAAGTTCAATGTAAATAGTAAAGATATTGGTAACTCCGATAAGAACGTGAAAAAATTGAAAATATATACATTTACTTTTATGATATAAAGAGTACAACGCAAGAATTCTTTATTCTGTTTATAAAAAATTAATAAAAAAAAAAGCTACATATTTAAATGATATCCTATCATCTTACTACTATTTTCTGATATTCCAAAGTAAGGTTGCAGCATTGTCGAGGATTATACTGTCTGTAATATGCTGAAGCTCAATTTCTGACCGAGTTATGTCCGCTCTCAGAATTCCCTATTGAAGCTGCGGAAACGATGTGTCAATTACTGGCGTCACTAGTTTCAGTTATAAAACTTACATTCTCTCCCTTCCATGTTCTGTGAGACTAGCAAATTGGTCACTGGTGAATGATATTGAATCCATCCGGAATAAAACAACACAGAATTTTTTTTTTTTTTTTTTTTTAGGCTTTGCTTTTATTTATTGAATCTTCTCATTTATGAGACTAACAATAAGTGTATCAAACAACAAAGAATTAATAATTTTAAATGGGAAATACAGTAATTCTTGATGTAATAATAATATAAAGAAAATATTTCACAAAACTGATGATTCCTATTGGCATATGTTATAAAACCTTCTGATTGTTATAATTCCAGCCGCCTTGACCTCGGAGCTTCAAAAAGCTTTTTCTTTCCTTAAGCGTTCAATAATTTGAAAATAAGTGGTCAATAACCATTCAAGTTCCAAAAGAACTCAGGGTTTTCTTTTAAAGCCTAACGGCCTTGACCAGCAGCATCACTTCAGATTGCGTATGTGAAACCTGGCAGACTCGGGTGTCCAACATAATTGGTAGCCACTATTAACATATATTGCTAATTAGCTTCGATAGGAAAGGAAAACTGTGGGGGCCCACTAGAGCGGCTGTCGACGCGGACTAATTGTAGTGCCAGTGCACTGAATGTGCAATTAAAGTTGATGTGAACAGTTTAGCACATACTTACAGAAGTATGTATCTATATGAAGCAGCTGTGTGAGTTGTGCGCTGCGAGTTCCTTTCGCTTTTCTAACGTCAGAGACGTCATAAAGCTGATCTCTGAACAAATACTTCCTGTTAATTTGGGCTGCTCTCGGGAAACAGGTTTTTGTTTTTGAATGTATTTTCGTATTTTCGTGCGAATGCGTGCGTGTCCAGCCCCTTATCAGAAGTTATAGCCGGAGTTATGGGGTGCATCCAATAAATTCCCCCAGTTAGTTACCCGCACACGATCCCAACGATGTGTCACTTAACGATCCGATTTTGATTGGGGATTCGGTAAAGCACCGCAGATTTAAATTTCGCATCGCACCGGTATGGCCGGCTGGTGTTGTTGCCAAGGTGAATAAACCAGGGAACATCCAAAACGTCATTATTCCGCTAAGGGAACCTCAGAGAGCCGAGGAAATGCGCCATCGGGCGAGCAATTATTTATATGCCAAATTGTGTCCTAGGAACACGTTCATATATCATTGCAGACACTTGGGAAATTTCCGATGAACATGCACTGGTAAGACTTTCGCCCCCTCAATCCATAGCCTATAGTCAAGGTCACTGCTCAGATCAGTTATGGGATCGGTCGCCGCAGGGGGAGGCATGTTCTGAAGAAGCATTTACTGGTAGATGGCTCTCGCTTTTCTTTCAACTTGACCAACATTCACCTAGGTGGCAATTACCTAACGTCAGATCTTAACGACCTACACCAACTAATTCTCGTGTACAGCCCTCGTATCTCCCGATATCACGTTTCAATTGTGCAATTTACACAACAATTGGCCAAAGAATTATTCAATGAATTTGCATTTAATTCACTTGATTGCCGGTAATGAGAGAGAAACCCCGCGCATAATCATCTCGCGGCAATTACATCGGACGTTTTCCTACATACATAATTGTATTACATGAGCATATCAATTAGCCAATTACCCGCAATCTCTCGCCTCGAGACGGCAACTTGGAGAACCTTACGCTGGCCGGTGGCCAGTGGGAAATCCCTTCGGTGACAGGCTATAAACGGACGAGGAACCCCAGCCACAGGTGTGGGGCGCTCTTTCCTCCGATACTTTCCCCCAGGCCCGCTCAGGCCGGCAGTTGCGCCAGCAGCACCCAGCACCCAGAACCAGAATCGACGAGGCGACGATCGACGCCGATCGGCAGCTCGAGTAGCATTGTCTTTATGTAAGTGGCTTCGCTTTCGCGTTCGGATTCTGAATTGTGGAACTCGGCCCGCGTTTTATAAAAGCAGCAACAACAGCGTCAGCTCATTCAGTTCGCCCGCAGACCAATTCGAATCATTGTCAAGTGCAAGCTGCAGCAGCAAGAGCAACAGCACCAGGAACCAACCGCCGCAGTCGCCATCGAAGTGTTAGCCAAGTGTTCCATACAGTATACATTGTCGTGAACAGCAGCCAAAAGAGCCAACAAAATGCTGGCCAGCGAGAACTTCCCTGCACACCACTTCAAGGAATCTATATTTAAGCCGTACAGTACGGGTGGCGATGATTTGGCAGCAGCCACCGCGGCGGTGGCGACCACGTCGTCATCGCCTGATACCGTCTCAGTCGACTTCGAGACCGCCCGCAAAATGCTGACCGCCAACGGATGCAGCAGTAACAATAATAATAATAATAACACCACGGACACGCAGCCACAGGATGGCTTGTCCGGCTTTGTGGCCAGCCATCCGGCCGCCCAGTTCGAGGGCTTCATCCGGGCCTGCGTGGACGAGATCATCAAGCTGGCCGTCTTCCAGGGCACCAATCGCTCCTCCAAGGTTGTCGAGTGGCACGAGCCCGCGGAGCTGCGCCAGCTCTTCGACTTCCAGCTGCGGGAGAAGGGGGAGTCGCAGGAAAAGCTGCGTGAGCTGCTGCGGGAGACGGTCCGGTTCTCGGTGAAGACCGGCCATCCGTACTTTATCAACCAGCTGTACTCCGGAGTGGATCCCTACGCCCTGGTGGGTCAGTGGCTCACCGATGCCCTCAATCCCAGCGTGTACACCTACGAGGTGGCTCCGCTGTTTACGCTGATGGAGGAGCAGGTGCTGGCCGAGATGCGGCGCATCGTGGGCTTCCCCAACGGCGGCCAGGGCGACGGCATCTTCTGCCCTGGCGGTTCAATAGCTAACGGTTATGCAATCAGCTGTGCTCGCTACAGATATGCGCCCGAGTCCAAGGTGAGTACCCGCTCGAACCCATTTCTCACACACACAAGTGGTTTCGGGCCACACTTCCACACGGAAGTCCGCGATCCACTCAAGGCGAATAGACGTCTAACGCCACAGTGCAGGCCGAGATGTTAGTCATACCCACATATGTATGTAGCTGTGATATAAGCAAGTGAAACTGAAAGTTTTGCAAGTATAAAAGGCTCTATTAAAAAAAAACAAGGAACTTTAAGGATATTGATCAGTTAAAAAATATTTATTCATTGCAAAAAAATAAGTTTTTTTATTATTAAATGGTTTTATTTTATCAAATATTTCAATTGATTTTAAGCGACATCGATATCCACTTTCTATATATAAGATATATTTTCCTTAAAATCAAGTAATTAATATAATTAAATCATTCATAAAGGGTTTATTCCGTACTTGGAAATATTATTTGTACATATTACGCTTCACAATATTTTTAACATGTTCCAACAAATTTTGTTTTTAATTTGTTATTATCATGTGTATAATTTAAGAACTGTGGACTAAGAGGGATACAAATCTGTCTTCATTATTATGTATTCATTTTTTAACCATTTTCAATTTGATCTAAAACTTTAAAAAATTATTAGGTTAAACTGTCGTCTTGATTTTATTTGATTTTAAAAAATGTTCATAAATAATTGGATAAATTAAGCGCTAAACTGGCTGTTATCAAAGGTTAAATCGAAATATTTGATTATGTTTAACTAGAACCCTTAAGAAATATTTTGAAAATTCAGAAATAGTTTAAGAAACTTTCTTTTTATATTTCCACTAATATGTATACATATATAGATTAATTCAAAGGAATATTTTTAATGTAAACCACGTTTGGCCTTTTTTTCTTTATAGAAAAACGGACTCTTCAATGCCAAACCTTTGATTATATTCACCTCGGAAGATGCTCACTACTCGGTGGAGAAGCTGGCCATGTTCATGGGTTTCGGCAGCGAGCATGTGCGTAAGATAGCCACCAACGAAGTGGGCAAGATGCGTCTGAGTGATTTGGAGGATCAGGTGAAGCTGTGCTTGGACAACAACTGGCAGCCTTTGATGGTGTCGGCTACATCCGGAACTACTGTGCTTGGCGCATTCGATGACCTGGCTGGAATCTCTGAGCTTTGCAAGAAGTACAATATGTGGATGCACGTGGACGCGGCTTGGGGCGGCGGGGCCCTCATGTCCAAGAAGTATCGCCATCTCCTCAATGGCATCGAACGGTTAGTTGGCTCTCTAAGAGTTTCTTCGTGGGATGAATTTAAAATAATTTCCTTTCTAGAGCTGATTCGGTTACATGGAACCCCCACAAGCTACTCGCGGCATCCCAGCAGTGCTCCACCTTTCTTACGCGCCACCAGCAGGTGTTGGCTCAGTGCCACTCGACCAATGCCACATACCTGTTCCAGAAGGACAAGTTCTACGATACCTCCTACGACACAGGTGACAAGCACATCCAGTGCGGTCGCCGGGCGGATGTCTTCAAGTTCTGGTTCATGTGGAAGGCAAAGGGCAGCCAGGGCCTGGAGGCGCACGTCGAGAAGGTCTTCCGCATGGCCGAGTTCTTCACCGCCAAGGTGAGGGAACGTCCAGGGTTCGAGCTGGTCCTCGAGAGCCCGGAGTGCACCAACATCAGCTTTTGGTATGTGCCACCCAGCCTGCGACAGATGGAGCGCAACCGGGAATTCTACGACAGGTTGCACAAGGTGGCGCCCAAGGTCAAGGAAGCCATGATCAAGAAGGGCTCCATGATGATCACCTACCAACCTCTGCGGCAGCTGCCCAATTTCTTCCGGCTGGTGCTGCAGAATTCGTGTCTGGAGGAGTCCGATATGGTCTACTTCCTCAACGAAATCGAGTCGCTCGGCCAGAACTTGTAGCTTTCGAGTGGAATGGCGAAAGCGAAAACTTGTAATATGGTTAAGTGTTGAAAACATTCTTCTTAGGCTTATGCCGTACATACACATAATATTGTAGGGTATTGTTAATACACCCCCGTTTGTATATATAATACTGGATGTTAAGTATTACCTCCAAACCAAGAACAAAATACATATTTATAGGTCTTTTGATTTAAATTGAATCTAATTAATTTTATTGGAAACGAGAAGGAGACAAACCTAAACCTCGTATAATAGGCTCGACCTTTAGAAAAAATTTAATCTTTTGCAAAGACCGAAGGTAATAAACTTTAAGAATTTTGCTTCAGTTAAGAATGCAAAGCTCTCTCGAAGTGCAGCTCTTTCGCTACACGCAGAATAAAAGGGAACGATTTTAAAGATATTAATTTTCACATTTTACATCACATCGAGAAGAAAGTGTTCTCATTTAAGAGAACAAATGTACATAGCTACCTCTGCTCTCCTTATCCTGAAGACAGTTAGTTTTATAGGCTCCTTGGATTTTCCAGTCAGACAAGGATTGTACGCTGCGTTTCAATGATTTTCATCTTATCATCTCGTCAATGAACATTATGATTTGATTTTATCTCCCGGAAGATTTGCAAAGAAGACGCTATTGTAGAGTTTCCTCGGATCCAACCATGGAAGAAGAAATGCGGTCTACGAAGGATGTCTGCAAAGTCTGACATGTGGTTGGAAAAAATATATGTATACAAATAACAGGTGTGAATTTCTTTTGTTTTTATTTCTTATTTTTGATTAAACTTTTCATTAATCTCAACAAATTAAAGTTCTTTTAAGAAATATATTCATTGTCTTTATTAAAAAGTAAAAACTTCTCCATAAACTCTTTTATTTGATGAAATATATACTAAAATGCATTAAATTGGTCTGGACAAAATAATAGGTGTGCTAAAGTTAAGGTTTAAATTAAGTCAACATTTCACTCCGATTAAAGTATATGGCAGTCAACTTTAGAAATATCCAGTATTATTATATTTTCCTTGGCTTGGATGATATTAAGGACCGACCAGTTTAAGTTGGAACATTGTACCATGATTTTTGGACAATATAAAAAATTGACTTTTTAATTCGACATAAAGCTTATTATACCTCTATTTTGAATTCACCTAAAATATTTTCATGGGATTGAGAGCCGTGAACTCAAGGAAACCCAGAACCCAGAACTCTCAGTAGCAATCCTTAACGACTCGAGGGACGTGTTTCGGGTCATTATCCTGCTGGAACTTCCATAAAACTTTCATTCCATCCTTGGTATATCGTAGCATTACGATCGTCAATCATTATTTGCCAACGAATCTGTCCGTAATTCGGCCAATACGATGTTCTGGACAAACACAACCCAAGAAATGCAGCCCCGTACAATTGGCTACCACATCAATGTTTCACAGTTCTTCATGTTTACCTGGGATCAAAATCTTTGCCTTTAGGACAATAAACCTCTTTGGCATCATTATACATTATACATTTATTTTGGATTCGTCACATTCGAGGATGTTACAGAAATTTTTCTTACACAGCGATCCATATTAGGTTTTACGATCTAAAAAATGTATCCCTCTTCTGTAAATTTGTAGATATAAGTAAGGGAACGCTGAGAGCAATCGTAACTAATAGATTTGCTATTACAAATATTGGTAATTGCCCTGAAAGTCTTGAATGGCTTAATTTGGTAATGAGGTATGGTTAATTCGGTGCAAAACGAACCACTTTTCAAAAATTTATTGTGACGAAACGGCTAAACATAAAAAAAATTTCAAAGAAAAAAATAAAAATCATACCGCCTACCCTTAACTACATGAACATTTTTTGTTTCAACTTTTTTTTTTTTTGCCAGTCTAGTATGCACTAAACTCTACATAAATTAAATAAACATTGAGAAATCCCCTAAGAAAAAAACAGTACACCTATTATTTTGTCCACAAATTAATACATATATATGTAAATGCGTCATTTATTTTAACAGTGTTTTTTGTTAGTCTTAAAAATAATTTTAACAATTACAGGAACTTAAACCTTATTCACAATAGTCTTTAAGATCTCTTAAGAAAAATCATACTCTATAGCGTTGCTACTTGATCCAGTTCCATTTGCTAATATCATTTCCACCGGCTTTCTTGACTGCCTCAGCCACGCTCAGGCTCTGACCAGGCTCGATCCCATAGCCGATACGCAGACCGTGCGGATTTGATGGCGTGCGGCAGTCCATGTTGCATTCCTTACGCAACACCGTATCTACTTCCACGGACGAGAAGAAGGCCACCGACATGGGCAGGTCCCTCAAGCCAATGCGGGATACGCAAAAGGACCGGGTCATGAGGTTCGTCACGTGCATAGCCAGCGCCGCCTTGGGGGCTAGATCCTCCTTGACCAAATAGCGCAACTCGTCGTGGAAACTCAGACAGAAGCGGGCATGTGGTCCCATCAGCCACCGCATACTGACCAGCATGAGGTGCAAGAAGTCCACGGCTCCGCTCTGCACGACCCAGTTTATGCGTGTGGGCAGAAACCGTTGCTCCTGCTCTGCGCCGCCGTCTGCCTCCAGGGCCCGACTTAAGCGCCCGCCCAGGAACGGTGTCTGCGGCTGCGGCTTTGTGGCGATCTCCTCGAGCCTATTAAACATGGCGCTTTCGGTGCCGCCCTGCCAGTAGGGACGATGGAAGACCTCGCCCAAGGTGCGATTTCGCTGGAGAGCCAGCCGGGAAGCCTCGTAGCTGGAGTAGCTGCAGGAAAGAGCGTCAAATTACGCGGCTTTTACGGAGAAAAGGTGAAGAATACTCACGCCCTGTCCTCCAATTCGTCGTGGAACTCCTCCCGCAAGCTATATACCCGTTTTCCTTTGGTGATTGCGAACATCTTCATGGCCTTGGCTTTGGCCTCAGAGGCACTGAACGTGGGATTAAACTGGCGGAGAAGAGTCTCGGCGAACTGCTGGCCAGCTCCATAAATGCGGGCGTAGTTGATCACTTTGGCGTGGTCCCTTGAGATGCCGACTGCCTTGGCCGTGATGGAGTGCATGTCACTGCCGTTGGCCTTGCTGCCGCTGAGCGTCATCCAGCCGAGCGGCGTTGCTCCGTGCTCCCCGCAGGCGTAGGCATCGCCCAGGACGGAGGCGATCCACAGTTCCTGGGAGTCGACGTCAGCTCCGACCAGCCTGAATCCTGGGGGCGCCTGCACCATCGAACGCAGCTCAGATCCCAGGCGGTCCGGCCGAGAGTTCGAGGCTGTCATCCAGGTGGGCTCCATGGCACGTCGGGTTAAGGTGCCACAGGCAACCACCTGGGGACAAATAGCTCCGTAGGCTCTGAGCTGGGCCCTTCCCCCCCTGATCTCAGCTGGCAGCTGATGCTGATCCAGCCACACCACCATTTGACCCATGATGCGATCCCGGTTGTTCCTCCAGTAGGACATCATGCGAGCAATTTCCACGACCCTTGTGGCCTCCTGACAAGACGGATCACCGCTGCTCAGCACGTTCTGGGAGAACTTGTCGAGGAAGTCCCTGGACAGGGGATTGCCCACTCGAAAGGAGGGTCCATTCTTGTGCGGCAGCTTCAGAAAGAAGCAGCAGTCCTCAAGTATCTTGTTACACCACACCCCGGAACCTTGGTACTGAGTCTCCAGCCTCTGCTGCTTCTGTGATAGCTTCTTATGGTGCTCCCGCTTGCCCAGGTGCTGCTCCAGCTCTTTGGAAAGCAAATCCATGGCGAGGTCACTCTCTGCCTGCGATGCGCCCTGGCGGGCAAACTCCGGAACGGGGCAACGCTCCAATAACTGCTCCAACGGCAGCCGTTCAACTCCGCCGGTGTCGCTGCGAAATGGGACAAGGAAGCCCCAGCCTTGGTCCCTCTCATAGTGCAGTGGATATCCCTCCCAGCAGAGGGAAAGCAGCTTGGGGGCAATTTGCATCCCGGTGCTGATTTCGGTGGCTCCCGGAGACCACGGGTCCTCCTCCTCCTCCTCTAGGACTTCTGCCGCCTCCCTTTTGTACCTGCTCGGCGGTGGCTTGCGGCAGAGCTTCCGATACCACAGCGGATATCCCGGAAGCAGAGGTCTCCGAGCCGGCAGTAGGCAGTGTTGGTCATACAGATGCTGGAACTTGGCCTGGAGGCGTCGCTGCTCTGCAGTAGTTCCCACATGGGACGGGACCTCTTCCCTGGGCAATGGCTTCCGTTTGGGCGGCTGCTTCATTTTCAACTCCTGCACGCTCCAGTCCTCGTCCCACAGCCACAGATTTTGGCGGTACTTCTCGTCGTGCAGGAGGGAGCAGGCTTCCTCAGCCCTGCGCCCCAAATGGTACTTGGCCTCGATGCTGAGATCCTCGTAGGTGAGCTGCGCCTCTCGAATGTATCGCTCCCAGTTGGAGTTCACTGGCAAATAGGCGGAGCCCATCTCCAGCATACCCGCCAGGGAGGCCGGATGGGGAAAGCGCTCAGCATACAGGGGGTACAGGACCCGAAGGACGCGGTGAGTGGCCTCCACATCGCCGGCGCAGTAGTTGACCAGCGACTGAAAGTTCTGGCGCACTTGCTCCAGAGTTCCCTCCACGAAAATGTTCCTGGGCTCCTTGGACAGCGGCTCCCCGCCGCAGTAAAGACGGTGCACCTCGACCAAACTATTGAGGGAACTCTGCTCCAGCCAGGCCAAGTCCTCTGGTGCGGGCTCCTTCTTGGACTTGAGCATGGCTCGTTGGTAGCTGGTGACTCCACTTACGCACATGTGCAGCGACATCGTGTCCACAAAGCGCGTGCCCGTGTCTTCGATCAGGTATTGCTCCTTGAGCCTGGCCCTGTCGTAGGAAACATTGTGTCCCACCACAAGGCCGGGTCCACTGGCTCCCAGGGGTATCAGCTCGTCGGGAGTGTGGTGGGGTCGCTCTGCGTCGGTCTCCCCATCCAGGGGCTCTACACTGGGCACCCTCAGGCTGTGCTTCGTGAGCTTGGGACTCACCCACGAATACCATCGATTGGTGCTAACGGCGGTGGCCAGAACGGGAGCCTGTCCCTCGTTGACGCACACCTCCACATCGAAGACCAGGCCTTTTTCCGCCGGGTAATCCACAGGCGAGGCAGTGCCATCGACTGGATCATACGCAGTCCAGCCAGCAAAGAAGGCCCATCGCTGGGGTCTCTTTGGGAGCTCCGTGCACTGCACCAGCGGCAGCAGCAGCTCCTCGTACGGCTGCACCTGCTCCCTGGCTATGTTGTGGAAGTGCTCCTCGATATTAGCGCCTCGCAGCGGAGGCAGTTTCAGCTGGACGTCTGCCTGAGGAGTACTGCTTTCAATATCGACGCCATGCCGGCGCAACTCGTCCTGGTAGGTCCTGGCGGAGGCAAGCTGCTGTTCCGAAACGATGCGCGGCTCCTGGGGGAAAAGCTGCGCGTGCAGATTTCGAGAGATCATTTGTACCTTCACGAGATTCTCGGCGTACTCTGCTTGGCTGCCGGCCTCATTGAGTTCCGGCTGGTTGGGCTTCTTGGGTGTCGTCTTCGGCACAGGTTTCGCCTTGCGGTAAATCTTGAGACTGCTGCTGGCATAGCGCTCCCGGCTGGCCTGGCTTGCATAGTTTCTGAACAGGATCCGCTGCATTGCGAACTTACTAATCAATCATTTTTCAATGCGACTCGAACCCAACCGCTGTGTTTTTATCATTTCCTTGTTTTTCGGGAATTTTACAAAATGCGGTCACACTGCCAGTTCTGAAATTCAAAAACAATATGTGCTTAGTTTTTGTGGAAACTTAAATGATCGTAATTAAATGAATTTTGTTATACCAGTAACAAAGTATACCCTAATTACATAATCAATTAGTATACATATGAACCACGTCTGGCTAGAACTGCAACAAATTCGCCACAAACAGAAATTTTAACGACATCGCAGACGATAAATCAAACACCAATAAGGATTATTCACAAATTTTGAAAGCTGATTTTGAAGGGTTGAACAGTTCTTAAAGATGAACTAATGATTTTAAAACAAAATAAGGATTTGTAGATAATCGCATTTTATCTTTCTGAAGTACTAAACTCATAGCAACGCTTAAATCTGTAACAAAAATTGAGATAGGAATTTTGTAATAATCTTCATATGTATTAAGATATACAACAACTATTACAGCACACAACACAAAAATACAATATATATTTTTAATGTGCACATTGTAATAGCTTGTTGTGTAAGTACCTTTGCCATCTATATGCTGTTCCAATCTCTGCATAACAAACATCAAATTCCAGCCAAATCCCTATGGAATCCCTGAAACTGAACTGTTTACTTGAAGTAATAATAAAATAAACTGATTTGGCGAATAAAAAACATTTTATTCAGTTTGCTATAGAGTTGAAACACTTTAAAACACACACACAGACTTTCCAGAACCCTTGTAAGTGGAAGAAGTAGTGAGAAAAGATAGAGTCTCTTCAGTTAATTTTATAAAAAGGCTTTCGCACGGTACAAAACAATGGGAGAAGCGCTTTTGGAAAACATTTTGGCAAAATACTGCGCACCTGGCCAGGCCAACGCCAACACACTCGCTAACAGACGACAATAACATGTAAATTTGGACCGTTTTGATCTGAACTAGATCTGTAGGTTGCGCATGCCGCCGTTTATGCCGCCCTGCTCGACGTTCCAGATGACCAGCTGGCCGTCGACGCCCGAGGTGGACACCTTGCTGGCACTGTCCTTGTCCCCGGCATACAAGCGGACGCTGGTGATGGCGTTCTGGTGAATTGAGTCCACCACCGTGTCCGTGTTCTCCGTGCGCATGTTGCGGTCCATTGACTGAAAGATGCGCATGGCAGTGATGCCGCTGGACTCGCGCTTCTGCGACTTGTCCAGTTTTCCGCTGAGCACCAGCTTCCCATCCGCGGTCAAGCTGTATAGCAGAGGTACACAACTGTAGCCGGCTACCACGACGGAGGTTGGCGAGACCCACTCGCAGGAGAGGAATGGCAGGTAGCCGGTCCGGCAACGGATCACCGTGTTCCCGTTGGTGGCATCCGCGATGCTGACGCAACTGTCGTGCCCCACCCAGCAGACCTTGTTGCCGTCGCTGGAGAAGCTCACGCTGTTGATCCAGCCGCCGCCCGACGTCAGCGAGTTGCGGAACTCGGCCATCAGCTGGCCAAGAGGCTTGCGGTTGCCCCAAGGCGTCGGAGATGGCGGTTCTTCAATGTCCTTTATGAACGCCGAGAAGACGCGAACCTTGTAGTCCGTAGAGCCGGCCAGCAGGAGCACGTTGTTCGGGTGCCAGTCCAGCGAGGTGACCGTCGAGCGGATGGGCTTCTTGATATGCTTCGACACCCACCAGTCGTTCTCCGACTCGAAGTAGCACACCGAGATGAGACGGGCTCCAGATCCCACCGCAAACTTGTTCTCCGCCGGCGACCACTTGACGCAGGTGGCTGCCCGATTAATCCGCAGCAGCACCAGCGTTGGCTTCCACTTGCCGTCCTCACCCTGCGTCCACACGTACGCATTCCGGTCAGCGGCGCAGCTCACGATGCGGTTGGTGTTCTTGGCCCAGTCAATGCCCATTACTCGGAGGTCGTGCTGGTTGAGCACGTCCGCAAGCTTCCAGTCGCAGCCCTCGCGCTTGTAGATGTGGATTTCGTGGTTGTTGGGCGATAAGGCGATCTCTGTGGGTGATCTCGGTGAGTCACGGCTTCGGCAGCGGGTGAGTAATGAAAGAAATGGCACTTACGCGTCCGGTCCTTGTTCCACGCATGACAGGTGATGGAGGCCAGCGAGGTGCCAAAAGTGTATGTCTCTGCCATGTTGGGGGTCTAAATGCGCTCGGAATGCAGTTCTGATCCAACTCCAACCACACAGGTAGATTCTACTTCAGCAAGCGGCTCACCGGGAGTGCACTTCGGCTTTTAGCGTTCGAGTGGGCGTTGTTTTTGCTGGCTGTGCGCTCCGCTTCGCTCTAGTTTTAATCGCGGACTCTGGGCCGTCTACACGATTAAGCTAGCGTTGAAGGATAGTGGCTGGTTTCCCTGCTCTCCAGAAGAGACAAACTGCGTGAAAAAGTAGTTTGGAAAAGTAAAATGCAGAAAATTAATCACCCGAAGAGCTCAAGTGTGACCGCTATTTGGCCGATAAAATACACCAAGACTTGCCGTGAAAAAAATACTGAATGCAGGTAAAAATAGTTTTCCCGTCAAATCTGGCTATTTCTTGACGCTCTGTTGATGTATCTTATCGTACGTATGTTGTATTTTTTTTTACTAATGGTATATTTTGGCGCCCCGGCTGCGGTCCCACAGATTTAAAGCGGCGTTATTCTCGCAGTTGCTGTAAACAAAAGCCGTGTATTCTTAAGTAAATAAGTTATTTGCAATAAAGCGGAAATGGAAACACTTTGTGCCGCCTTGGATCCTATGTTCCCCTGCCGGGAGGCGGCCATAACCACTCTGGGCGAACTCATAGGCGACGCAAGAGAGGCTTATCCCTCGGCCATTTACCTATTTGGACACAGTGGAACGGGGAAGACCGCTCTGACCCGAGCATTTCTCAAGGAATGCTACAAACAACAGGGTGTCCGTACTGCCCATTTGAATGCCATTGAATGCTACACCACCAAGATCATGCTGGAGAACGTGCTGGACTCACTCACGTCGCCACATAAAGGAGGGGACTCGATAAAGGCCGACAACATGGTGGAGTTTGTGGAGCAGCTACGACGAGCGGAGGCCCCGGGCTTCCTCATTGCCGTGGATAACGCCGAACGACTGCGCGACATGGATGCCAATGTGCTGCCTGTCCTGCTGCGGTTGCAGCAGCTCACCAGCCTCAACCTATGCGTGATCCTTCTCTCCCAGTTGCCCTTCGAGAAGTTCTATAACAAGACGGGTCTGAGCGAAGTCATCTGCCTGCACTTGCCACAGTACAACAAGGCGGAGACGCAACGCATCCTGGGGTCGGACTTCGTGCAGGTGCGCGGCCACTTACTGGAACAGTTTGCCAAGGACCCTGGACGCCTGGAGATCTGCGAGACAGCCATGACTGAGGACTTCTACAACAACTATTTGAATCTCTTTCTCAGTGTCTTCTATAAGGCCTGTCGAGATCTCCCGGAGCTGCAGCTAACGGCCAGGAAGTGCTTTGCAGTCTACCTCGAGCCCGTCCTGGACGGAGCAGTGGAAGCCAATGACATCTCCCGCCTGTGGCGGCACATAGCGGGTCCCCTGAGAGCGGCCCTCACCCAGATCTATATGCGCATTGAGAAGCCACTGGAGGAGTGCACTGAGAGCTCTGCCTCCTTAGAGGATCAGAGCGTGCGCAAGCTGGCACAGTCGCTGGAGCTGCCCTACTACGCAAAATTTCTGCTGATCGCCGCCTTTCTGGCCAGTCACAACGCCGCCAACCAGGACAAGCGGCTCTTTGTCAAGCACCACGGCAAGCAACGCAAGCGTATGCAGACGGTCAATGCCAGAGCCAAGGTACCATAACGAAAGTCCCCAGTAACCAGTTGCATCAAAAGCCTTAACGATCCCATTCCAGACCACGGAGAAGATGTCCACCACCTTGGGACCAAAATCCTTCAGCATCGACCGTCTGCTGGCCATTTTCTATGCCATTCTGGAGGAGAAAGTGGGCTTGACCTGCAACCTGCTCTCCCAGATCTCCACGCTTGTCCACCTCAAGCTGCTCAGCTTCGTGTCCGGGGAGCAGAACATCATGGACGGCTCCGCCCGCCTGCAGTGCACTGTGGGCCTGGAGTTTGTGCTCCAGATCGGCAAAGTGGTTGGCTTCAATGTTCGCCAATATCTGTGCGATTTCATGTAGCTTTTTTCAGTTCTTAAATATATTTAATAAATACTCCGGTACGTCGCTAATGTGTATAGTCTCCGACAGTCTGGTGTCCCTGCTACGCAGCTTCATCAGGCCGTTTTCCAGTGTCTGCTCGCTTACCACCAGAGTATAGGGCACGCCGAGCATATCCGACTCCGCAAAGTGATCTGCCAGGTGCAGATTATCTTTGGCCGTGAAAAATCCTCTGCCTCGGCAGAGTCGCAGGCCAGCGTGGTTGAGGACGTGCTTCAGGTGCAGGCAGAGGTCGTCCAAGTCACCCGAGAGACTCGAACTCTCCACCAGACAGGCGATTCCACATTGATACGGTGCCAGAGCGCAGTTGAGCAGCAGAGATTGCGCCTCTCGACCATGGTCGCAGCCGTCCAGAAGAAGTGCTACAGTGGAGGAACTAAAATAACTTGCGAACTCAAAGGATACTGCCACCTCTTACCGCAAGTGGCCGTCTCCAGCTCGATGACCGATCGTATGACAGTGGGTTGCACAGATTCTGCTGTCCGTCCGTCCGGCAATCGAAGGGATCCTTCATCGCCTCCAAGTCTCACCATGCTCAGCTGTTCTACAGTCACTTCTCCGGCCTGTGACCTGAGATCGACGGCTTGATAGCTTTTCGGGTCGAGCTCCTCCGGCAAATCGCAGGGTACGATGCGGATGCGACTGGGATTTGAGGAGAGGCGCATCCACCAGATCTTGCTCTCGCGTTGCAAGTTGTAGAAGTGCTCCAGAGCGCGGTCTGGCTCCACCAGAAAGTCAGTAGTCAGAATAGAGGCGGGCGACGTAACACTGAAGAGCGGATTACCGCGGAGGCAGGGGGAACTGGAGCTGCTTTGATGCTTGACGACCGTTGGGCATTTGGCTTTGCGGGGATGCTCTTCGAGAAGTTGCTGCATAAGCGAACCAAATTCCGCGGTGCGGGCAAAGGAAAAGCGCTGCATCAGTGGTGACGGGGAACTTGTGTTGGGGATGCCGCTCAGGTGGGCAGCCAAGGGACGCAGGCTCAGCCACTGCCTTTGCAACTGTTCGGCGTAGGCGCGACCGTGGGAGAGCAGCTCCAGTTGGTTTCCGGAAAGGTGGTGGCGGAGGAACCCAGCAGAAGCCAGAGACTCAAAGCACCGCTGGACCCGATTCATTGTTCCAGCGGAATGTTGCCCGGCGGGGAGACGTAGTAGTCCTCGTCGGTCACCCTTGCGTTGCGCAGCACCTGGCGGCGGCAGTCGCCCTCAGTCACCTGGTCGTTGCGTAACTGGAGCTGCTGCTGCTCCAGTACCGTGTAGAGAGGGCGCACGTGGTCTGTGTCGATGTGAGCTATTTTGTCCGCGAACTGGATGCTGCTCTTGAGCGTGGCCAGTGCCCGCTCACTGTCCAGATCCACCAGAGACAGGCGCTCCAGCAACTGAATGGTTTTAGTGTCGATCTCGATGTGGCTGGCGCTGCTGGTGTCCGGAAAGGCGGTGTCAACCGGCGTCTGCGGCACCTTGGTGGGATGCCTTAGCTGCTTAAAGTCCAATTTGGGTGCTTTTTCATTCGCTTTTGTTGCAATTTTGCAATAAAATCGTTTACTCAACCGCCGCCACATTTTTGCCGCAGACAAAGTGTTGTCAAACTTCTGGCTAGAAAATAGTCAAGAATATAACGCGTTCTTCAGCCTTTTTTCAAAATTTCTATTTGACTTTTTTTAACGCCAGACCTGCGGTCACACTGACGCTCCGGCTTTTATTTTTCATCTGCGAATTATTTTATTTGTTTTGTTTCTTAATTGAAAATAAATAGCCGCAATGCCGTATGCCAACCAACCGTCCGTGCAGATAACCGAGCTGACCGACGACAACGTCAAGTTCGTGCTGGAGGACACCGAGCTGAGCGTGGCCAACAGCCTGCGGCGCGTGTTTATCGCGGAAACACCGACGCTGGCCATTGACTGGGTGCAACTGGAGGCCAACTCCACGGTGCTTTCGGACGAGTTCCTGGCGCACCGCATCGGTCTGATCCCGCTTATTTCCGACGACGTGGTCGAGCGCCTGCAGTATACGCGCGATTGCATCTGCCTAGACTTCTGCCCCGAGTGCAGCGTGGAGTTCACTTTGGACGTCAAGTGCAACGAGGAGCAGACGCGCCACGTGACCACCGCGGATCTCAAGTCCAGCAACGCCAAGGTGTTACCGGTGACGTCGCGCAATCAGGGCGAGGAGGACAACGAGTACGGCGAGAGCAACGACGAAATCCTGATCATCAAGCTGCGCAAGGGCCAGGAACTGAAGCTGCGCGCCTACGCCAAGAAGGGCTTCGGCAAGGAGCACGCCAAGTGGAACCCGACGGCGGGCGTGTGCTTCGAGTACGATCCGGACAACTCCATGCGTCACACGCTGTACCCCAAGCCGGACGAGTGGCCAAAGAGCGAGCATACCGAGCTAGAAGACGATCAGTTTGAGGCGCCCTACAACTGGGAGGCCAAGCCGAACAAGTTCTTCTTCAACGTGGAGTCCTCGGGCGCCCTCAAGCCGGAAAACATTGTCGTGATGGGCGTGCAAGTGCTTAAGAACAAGCTGTCCAACCTTCAGACGCAGCTCAGCCACGAGTCCCAGAACGATGCCCTGGCTGTCTGAGTTACCATATGTTTATTTTTAGTTTATAAAAAAAGTGCTGCTGCCTAATCCTTGAACAAGCTGTCTATGTTTATGCCCACTCCGGCGTCCTTTTTCGCTTTGCTGGGAGCGGGAGACGACGACGTGGTTTGCTGGTTGCTTGCAGCCTCCTTAAAGTCGCTTACGAGTTGAGTCTTCACCTCGGCGTCCAGCTCGGGAAGGTTTTCCTCTGCGGCGGCCGTGTCCAGGCGGGATTGCTGGCGCTGCTCGGCAAGGAGGTCCAAAGCTGTGTCGTAGATTCTTTGCTCATCAAGCGCTCCCTGCGACTTAAGGTCCTGGTAGATCTGTACGAAATGCTGCGACTGCGTCGTCCGTCTGTGGTCCAACAGATTAATGGTCTCCTGGGGTCTGTTCTGCTTATGGAGCTTCCTGTTTGGGCGAGAATCAAGACTTTAATGAGTGAGATACAAAACGTGATTACTGGGACAGTTCGAACATACGCCCTTACAACATCCTCTGCGTAGAATATGTTGCGCACCGGGATCTCGGGAGCGGGCCGGTCGAACCGGGGTTCAGCCTTCGGCGGGAAGGCGGCGTACACATCGTACCAAATGGGCTTGTCCTCAGATCTCATGGCTCCCCCACGCAGTAGGCCCTGAACTCTGCCAATAAATCGAAGTATTATACCAGTAAGTACATTCCCGATGTCGTCACTTACCTCGTGAAGATGGTTCCGATCTTCTCCAGCCTACTTTGAGCCATTTTTATAGAGTTTTAATTGATTTTATGGAAGTTTTAAGAGAACAGTATTACGACATGAGGGAGAAAGTTAAGGTGCCAGATCGGAAAATCACGGAGAGCTGCCACTTCGCTGGAATGAGGGTTGTGTTTACGTTTCGCAGGCCGTCTGCCTGCTTGAAAATTCAAATTGGGGACATGTGGCAACCTGCCAGCCAGAACAGCCCCAAGTGGGTTTCTCCACTGTCGCCGTACGGTCATACTGTACGCAGATTCCAGCAGTAAAAAATGCTCGTCTTAAGTTGTCCCACTGTTTTCTGGTAAACCAAAAGCGCTCCCCTCGCGAAGTGCGAAAAACAACGCAAACGGGCGGCTCCATCAGGAATATTGAAATATAATCAACCCACATACTGACAAGCTGCAGTGTACTGTGACCGTTATACCGTAATTGTATCGTATCGGTGTGTTGTGATTGTTTGTACAGGTGCAAAATCGATCTACAGAATTGAGTCAATTGGGCGAAAACTGCGACTCCGAGAATACGAGACATCACTCTGCTGCCCCCGATTGTTGTTATTGGAAAATGTTCGGTCGGAAAAATTGTGCCACCGCTTCTCTGTAGTGTGTGTGTGTGTGTCAGCAATTTAAGTTAATTAAAAACGTTAGCTAACTCTCGATTTCGCCGCCCCCGCCATGAGTAACTATCATCCGCATCCGCACGCGCTGCCCCATCCCCATCCGCAGCAGCTCCAGAATCAGCTGCAAAATCACCTCCAGAACCAGCTTCCGCCCCCGCAACAGCGCCACAATCCCACGCCCAACGCCGCCAGCCTCCAGCTGCAATCCGGTGGAACGTCCTCCTCGGCGGCAGCCGCCTCCTCATCCATTCTGGTCGCCCAGCCGCCGCAGCCGCTGATTAGCAACTCGCTGGCCATCCGCCAGGAGATCCAGCGCTTCGAGAGCGTCCACCCATCCATCTATGCCATATACGATCTGATCGATCTGCTCCCGCAGGCCGATGCCCAGATAGCCCAGTCCATTCGTGACCATGTGGTGTGCATTGAAGGTGAGTCCAGTTACCCAATACAGGGATTGTCCAAAAATTCTACAGTTCTGAATCAATTTATGTATACTGACTTCTGTTTTTGATATACAAAATATAACTAAGCTTTCCTTTATCTAGAGGGATTTAGCCAGTCCCTGCCATTGGTATACAATTTGCTGAATAAAAACAACCAAATATTTGCATTTCCTGGAAAGTATTCCTCATTATTCCAATTATTTTTCATTGGGTCTAAACACGTTGTTTCATGCACAACCTGGTTTTTGAGCTCGAGGAGTTATTTTCGAATGCCTTGCAATTTGTTTTGATGGTAAAAAGAGTCATCTCGCAATCTCGCAATTTATGCTCAAGTCAGCGGATGAGTTTCGACTTTGTGAGGACTGGCAGCAGCACGGACAACTCATTGGCTTTCATGAGGACAAGATGTCCAGGCGAAATCCTTTGATTAAACATGTTTATCGCCGGCAATTGTATCCACACCTTCATTGTGTTATTTGTTATGGGCAGCGAGCGTCTGGGCTTGTGGTCGTCTTTGTTTGGAGTGCTCTATGCTAATCTCTGACCGAACATCTATGGAGCAACAACACGGCAACCCCTGTGCGGGGATTATTGTTGCCAAAATGCCCATTGAAGCGGACCGGGGCCATTGAAAGTGTTGTCGTTCGCTTCGCCCGTTGTTCCTCGAAATAAAGGGCTTCGATTTTTTTTATTTTTATTTTAAACAAGCTTTTCTGCCCAATAATTTCCACTGTGAATGTGTGTGGTTGTGTGCTGTGTGTATGCGGGGCATGAAATTTGATGCCCTCTTCCTCTTGCGCTGGCTCTTCCTCTTCTGCTTTCGCGTCATCCTCGGGTTTTCTGTGGCAAACAAAAAAACAGAAACCGTTCACAAAATCAAACCGAAACCCGAAAACCGGTTCTGAAATGGTTTATTAGAAAATCTCTTGCGAGCAGCAGCGACAGCAACAACAAAAGGCTCACCAAAAATGTAAACAAAATCGTCAGAGGCAGCGGGAACGTGTATACGATGTCCAATTCATGAAGTGCTTTCACAACCATTGCCCACCTATCATCGAAACTCTGTAGAAATGATTGCAGAAGTGCACCTTGTGGCAAGCACTCTTTGTCTGACTTAAGTCCTCAGATACTAATTTCGATTTTACGTTTCGAAATAGATTCATGAAACTGATCGCATAAACTCGCTAACAGAGACTGGACCTCTGTTTGCGCTCTTTTATCGTGCAAACCTGTTATGATGCGCGGGAATACGATCTCGTAAACCGTTTTGCACGCGACTGTCTTATTGGCATTGACCCGAACCCCAACCAGAAATATGCTTGTATGTTTGTAAGTCCAATACCGATACCGATTCTAATTTGCTGTCAGCGTGATGAATGATGTTTTCGGATTGGATTCTTATTGGCTTTCCCGTTTAAAATGCTTATTTTGGTATAAGTGTGGCTAACGGTGAAGTAACAATTCGGGAAGGTCAAAAGTATTGAGCTTTGAAGACGCTTAGGGTAAAGAAAAGAAAAAAGAGATTTGAATGTAGTGTTAATCATGTCATTCGATAATTATTTAAAAATATGTGATAAGCTTTTCCTTAGTATTTTAATCTTAGCTGTAAGTAAATCGCTTCGAATTTAAAACACTGTAAATGAGCTCGAGAGGGCAATGAACTTTATTTATCATTAAACAAAAAAATCTGTGTTTCATTGTTTGCAATAACTTCATTTAAGACAGAAAATTTACTTTATTTTAAGGAAAAATTGTGTACATGCATATAAATATTTTTATATGTTTAATTCTTCTAAAAATATACATATCTAAGCTTCTGTAAGCTTGACTATTGTTTGAGTTGCCATGTGCCATTTTTAAATTAGCATACTGTGTCATAAATTGCTTTTTAAAAATATAAAAGGCAGAATCCGCATTAAGATTCCACCTCGTTGTCTCTGGCAGAGCATAAATAGAAAATCGATTAAATGATATCAGCATATCAATCGCATTATGGTGACCAATCGATAATTGTATTTCAATTGTACCTGGAATACCCCGTGCTGTACTGCAATGTTTACATAAACACAAAGGCAAATCGACTGCTGTTTGTTTGTAAATACGAAGGTAATAGTCGGCCCTAGATATACCAACAGCAGCGGTTAGCAGAAAGGCTGCCGGCGTCGGTGGAAAACAAATTTCCTCTCTTATCTCAAATGGATAGCAAGCGACTCCCCATTAAAGCGATTGCAATTAGCCCCAGCGGCACTTTGTTGGTTTTTTGGTACCCTTCCCCGAATAGGGTACTTTCGTTCCCCTTCAAGTCTGCTCATCTTACATACCTTAGCTTGGCGACTTTCGTTTAAATAATTAATGATTACGAGCGATTATTTTATGCTAGTCTATGGGAATTTGTTTGCAGACCAAGCACTTGGTGTCTTTTCCACTCCGTATTCGGGTGCCTCCGCGACCCAGTTCTCATTATCCCAAAATGGCTTCAAAGTCTCTTTTCAGAAGTTATTATATTTTTCATCTAATTGAGATTTAATGACTTTTTAATTTATTTACAGTTGCCGCAGTATTTTCTTTTCTTTTGTAAGATATTTTTAGTTTACTTTTTGTTTAAGCAATTTGACTTTATTATCTATCTAAGATTCTCATTTCGATAAACCAAAAATAAAATATGAAAATTGCTTCCACAAATATTTGAATTGCCTTTTCTCCTTAGGAGTCATATTTCATTTGAATATGGTTATTATGGTGTATCATTAAGTGATTTAGTTATCAAGAGCTGCAATATAAAAGCACGAAGCAGGTCGGCAATAATTTGTTATTGGAAAGCTTGGTAGCTGCCGCTGTCTCTCTATTTTCGAGTGAACTCAACTTTTGGCCTCTTATCTGTCGGCGATTTGGCTTGCCGTCTTTATTGCCGCCTAGCTTTCGGCAAGCTTGTTTATTTACTTTTAATTGTACAATAATATTGGCGGACGGACTTGCGGAGAATTGTTTGTTGCTGTCATTCTCATATCAGTTTTTATATATTTTTTTTTGTATTATTTTACATTTCGTGTTTTGGTTTGATATGGCTTTTTGTGTGTGTCATTCGGAAGTGGAAATTGTTGTTGTGCATCGATACGCTCGAGAGCATAACATGGAGATGCCATTGGGGCCACAAATACTGGCATTAACAACACAAATGCAGTTTTCATACACAGAAAGAAGATTATTTTGGGCTGGGACTTTTTTTTTTTGATTATACTAAGCTTATTTTTATAAAAAGTCTAAACCCTTTTTTCGGGGTGGTAAGGTATACAGTTCTGATATCATACTTTAATAGCCGTCTTTCCGGTCTTTTCTTATGTTAAACAAAAAAAGAGCTATATCTTTCCAAGGTTGGTTGTTGCTATAAAATCAGTGGTACGTACGGTACGTATTCTTTTTTTTAAATTAATACATTTTATTGGAAAGCGCTAGCAATTCTTCCCAGACGTTCGTCTCTCGTTCTTAACAATCTTAACAATGCTCCTGAAATTAGCTTCAGAGGTGAGGTAAAATTGGTTTGACGCTGCTCATTTGATAATGCAAAAAATTGGCTTAAGATTGTTTCTAGGTTTTCTTATTGTACTTTTAATAAACAATATTTCTTTGTGTGCGCGGATTACCAAATTTCAGTGGCACGACAGCGGCACATGTACGACCGGCGGAGTTGATGGCATGCGTGTTCGTCATCTGCTCCACTCCCTGCTCCTCCACCTCATCGTTGGATTCCTTCGACTATCGCACAGCCCTTTTCCTCGGCTTTCACGTGCACTAAGCGTTTATTTTTAACGTAAATTGCATTAAATATATCTTGCACTTTGCTTGCCTTTGCTATTTCAATTGGCATTGCACAACAACGTGTGGTTGTCGTTCTCGATCGACCGAAAAAAGTTAAACAAAAAGAAAGCTAATTTGGAAATGAATTTCTGTGCGATGGCCATTAAGTCATAATATTTCCGAATTTGGTTGTCGCTTGGAATGAATCACGAAATCGTGGGGGCTTTAGACAATTTATCATTTAATTAGCAGGCTACCTACGTACAGGTGCAAAAGTGAGTCGTAACATTGAATAATGTTATAAAACCTTATTCATTACAAAATTTAAATAAATACATTGTTTTTGTGAGTATAACTTGCCAGATCTTCTAATGAATATGTATTCCTAATTAACATATTCAAGCAAATCACATCGAACCCAGTTGAGTACCATTTATGAATGTATAAGCATTAATTTTAATAAATTCCTTTCTTATGTAATATAAATAAATTGGACTACGGTGTCCAATAGTGGCTCTAGAAATTAATGCCAATTTTTAATGTACTTTAACTTAGCAAGGCAACTTTGGAGAATCAAATCTTTTGTTGCACCATAATTTGCCGTTTAGTATCTGTTTATTTATAATAGAATACAATTAGTTGCTCGAGTTTTATTTTTTTAAATAACATATCGACGCATTTCCGCGATATATGTAGTTGCGATCATATGTTGATATTAAGCTAGCAGGGCAACACTAAATTTCTTCATATTTCGACAATCTTATTTAACAAGAATTTTCCATTCATTATTCGTAAAAGTTATATATTAAGTTTTTCCATTCAGATATTATTCTTTTATAGTGCATTGAAAATAATTTTTGGGATAATTATTAGCAAAAAGTTTTTATTTTCACATTTTCTGATTATTCGGATATGACTGCGTTCTAGGATCTAGGACTTGGGAGGCGATTTTTACCGTCGAAGTGGTTCTCAACCACTTTTCCACTGATCTTGGCCATTTTCCAGAAATAATCAGCAACATCCGTTATGAATGCAGTTGATATGTCCTGCAATTTCTTGCCCGTTAACAGGATTTTGTATTGCATATCGGTGAGACCTGTCTCCTCCTCCCGGTTTAATAGCAAAGGAGAGCCCTTGAACTGATTTGTAAAATAATACAGAAATTATTGCTTGAACTTTTGCTCGGACTTTTTGTTCCAACTTACTTCTTCGAAAATATCCAGCCACATTTTATCCTTTTCGTCCAGCTCACTCTCAGCAATGGCTTGGTTCAATCGCGTAATATATAGACGGATGTCAGCGGCCCTCTTCGTTTGCGGATTCAGGTTGGCATTCACCTCCGTGAAATATGCGATCTGAGAGCGAAAAAGGGAGTTCAGAAGATTCACAGTCTCCTCCTTGGCCTCCTTTTCCAACGCCTTCTGTTGTGGGTCATCGAATCCAGGGTTAATTGGCTTAGCGGTCGCCACCAACAGCTTGAAATTTAACACTCAATTAAATCGTATGATTCGTAAAACACTTATAGGCTTCGTTTACCTGGGTTATTATTAGCAAAGCAAAGCTTTTAAGCAGCATTTCTTTAGGAAATTTGATTTGTACCTCCGTCCTGAATGAACAAAAAAATTAGACTGATTTCGTATTATATATTCTTATAGTATAGTCGAGCTATTTTATTCTCTAAGAGAGGTGATAAGCTACCGAGGGCCTGGAACAGATAATCTGACTAGGGACTTTTCTGACGCTCTCAGATCTCGTGAATATTACTAATTCCAAAGCTTTTAGAATTCCCGGTCATTTTTATTGCGTTTTAAGTATAGATCTCATCGCACGTTCCCTGAATCAGCGAGCATATTGGCGATTGATCTATGCTATGTCAAGGTCTGTCTAGCTGCCTAGGTGGTATGTTAAGTCGCTCGCACGATTCCACTATCAATTGTTTCACAAACATTGAAACAACCTTGGCCATGCTAAGAATTTGAAATTATTTTAATTACCGTTCAAATAAAACACAACAGCTTATTTGCTTCTTTAGTCTATTTTAAGCAAACAGATAAGTTTCACCGTGGACAAGCTGATTATATCAGAGCATTGAACCTGTTATTATAACTGTATACAAATAGAAGGGTTATCAGTAAGAAGTTTGTATATCCGATTATATTGATATCAAAGCCTTTGTTCTTATTACAGACATATATTTGCGAAATAAAAAAAAATGAATGCACTGTAAATAATTTAATATAGCGGAGTATTTCTCTTGCATCAAAACGGTTCTATTTATCTTCAGGTCTAAATTTTTAAATAGGCATTACTTCGTATTTTTCAATGTTTACATAAGGAAAGATTTACATATTAAAATTATCCATTTAATTTTATTACAATTGGATTACTATATCATGGACATAAGAAGTTGTTATAGAAGGGATCGGTCAATTGATATGAAAACCTAAGCAAATCATTAGTATTTTTGGCTTTTACACATCTCTTCTCTTTTTTTTTTTTTTGTCATTTAATCATTGATTTCAAATCATCCAATACCAAACAGAGTGTATTCAAACTTCGGCTTTCTTGTCCCTTAAAGTACTACATAAATGAGAACTGTAGGCAGGTAGAGATTGATTCCAAGATGACAGTCAAGTTATTACTGATCAAGCCAATATTTCCCTTTATCACACCAAATCAGCGCCACCCAAAAATAGTAATTAACAAAAAATAATTACGTTTAATCTATAATAATTTCTACAAATATGGTAAGCGTGGACACCAACCTTTTCACTGCTTGAAATTATATCTTTTGATCATCCAAAAAGTATGCAACTTTTTTTGTTTCAAAAATCGTATGTAACGTAAAATCGTTTCCACCATTTTCTACAGAAATACTAATGAAAAGAATGTAGTGAAAAAATACCAAGAAATTTCAGAATAGTATATAAGTAATAAAGGTTTTCAAAGCTCAATAGTTCCCATGATTAAAGATGCAGTGGTTCTCGGGTTTGATTGAATTTGTACAAACAAACATATTAAAAAAAAAAGAGTTATTAATGTGAGTATATTAAAAACTTTTTTTTTAAATATGTTTGTTAGTACAAATCCATTTCAACCCCAGAACCACTGGATCTGTAATCGTGCAAAACATGGAGCTCTTTCGAAGCGAAGAACCTTTGCGTTTTTAAAAAACTAATATATGTATAAGTATTTGTATAAGTATTTGTATAAGTATTTGTATAGCTATAACACTTAAGTCCTCAGCTGGCCTAATCAATTTTGACGAAGGAAATGCTATTATAAGCTTAATCTGAGTGATTAGATTAACCAAATTGCTAGGGTGTTTTTGCGTGTTTTCGGCAGCTGCTGGTGGTAGCAGGCCAATAAAAAGATCGCACGGGTTTATGGCTCACACGTTTACCCCACCGCAAAATGTGGATGCAATATCCAGGTCGGGTATTTTTTGGTTTATTGTGGATATTTGGCAATTAGTTTCCTCCTCCCGTGATAATGCCGATGATATCGCTCAAAGTGCGGTCTCCGATCATCTCGTTGCAAATGGGGGTGGCAAACTCGTTGACCCAATCCGCGACGAAGTCTGTGTTGTCGTTGATCGTCAGGGCGACGAACTCTTCGACGACCTCGTTCATCTTGCGGTTCAGGATGCGGTACTTGGAGAGGTTCTCGATCTGCGAGTTGACATTGCCCACCGAGGGGTAGATCAGGACGTCCTTCACGCCCAGTTTCTTGGACAGCACGCCAAGCGAGTAGTTGATCCTGCCCTCAATGACCAAGTCTTCAAGGGCAAAGAAGGCGCCACCTTCGCGCTGCACGCGATAGCCACTGCCCACATCCGCCTTGTACAAGGTGGTGACATTAAGACTATCCCATTTAAGCTTCATCGTAATGCGGCTTCGGATCACATCCACATTCATGATGATCACTTCGTACGCATCCAGACCCTCCAGTATCAGATCCTCGACTTCACCGTCAAAACTGAGCTCTCCTGTGCTGAACTTGACGGATTTCTTCGCGAGCTTCATGGGGGCCAATACGGGAATTCCGTGATTCGGAGCTCCGTTGCGGAGAACCACCTTAAGGGACTCCAGACCATCAGCAGCCACGCTGGAAAGAGACCGGTCCTGGGCTAAAAAGAGCAGGGCTTAATGGAGTTGTAAATTTTAAAAGAAAACAAATTGTCTTACCGGACATAGGTTCAGCGAATTCGGCGCCGTAACAGCTGCCAAGGGCCAAGATAAGTGCAATCAAAAGGAAGGACTTCATTTTTATGCCGGCACAACGCACACGAGTTAAACCTTTGAGGTAGCAAAAACCACTAGTCAAAATTTGACCGAGCTACTGCTCTTTTATAGCAATCGGCCCCATGAGATAAACTATCTGTATGCGATGAAAATGTACCTCAAGTATCGTACCTGAAATGGGCAAAAACCTGACGTGTATAACTAATCCAAGAGATTAAATTTGTTATATTTTTGTGTATATTTCTAATAAAATGAAGCTTTTTAAATTCACTTTAGGTTGGAGGTTGAATTAAATATAAAAATTAATAATTATCTACTTAAAAATAATATTCAAATATTGTATTATTTCATTTTGTATCTATTGATTTGTAGTTAGTGCGAAAATAATATTTGCATCTATTTTTTCCGGTGTAGTTACTTCAGTTTGTTAGTATTCTTAATCGGCCAATAATTTGGCAAATGTTTTATGAGCGATAAGACAATACTTGAGATAAGCTCTCTTAAAAGTGGATCGGTAAATAAATTGTAAATTCTATGAAAGCTTGTAATACCCCAAGTAGCCCTAAATAGGCGCCCAGACATTATCATTAAGTCCCAGAGATAGCCCCTTAAAAGCCCAGGCCCAAAAAGATAGATCCACTGCGAGTTAATTCAAAAACGTTTGGTGTTTAATCGGCGATGATTTAATTACCACTCGAACTCGGGAGGAATGCAGACCTCCTTCTCGCCACCTTCGCCGCCACCGGCTCCAGAGACGATTTCGGCCAGGCTGACGTCGTCGAGGACGCTGTTGACAGCGGGCAGGGCGATGCTCTCAATGGTGTCGGCGATCAGATCCTCGTTCTCGTTAATGGCCAGCTCGACGGCCTCGGCCAGATACTCGTTCATCTTCTCGTTGATGGCGCCATCGCCGAGCATGCCCTCGATTTCGGATTCGACCTCACCCAGGTGGGTGCGCACCTCCAGGGTCTTGAGCTTCAAGTTTCCGCTAATCACGCCCAGAGAGTACTTAAGGGTGCCCCAGATGACCATATCCTTGATGGCGAACTTGGCATGGCCAGCTCCGATAAGGTTAATGGTGAAGCCGAACTTCTTGAGCAATACTTTCAGGTCGTACTGGGTGTCCACATTCACGTCGCGGAAGCTGAACTTGAAGGTGACCTTGCTGGTGATGGCGTTGACCTTCATCTCATCGATATCGAAGTCGTTGAGGCCATTCAGGCGGAAGTGGTCGATGGTTCCCTGTGCCTTCAAAGCGTCGGTGTCGATGTTGACCGCCTGGTGGTCGATCCTCAGGGGGGCCAAGGGCGGAATGCCCAGCCCGGCGAAGCCACAAGGCATCTGCTCCTGCACGCCCTCGATCACACCGACAATCGTGCTGGAGATCGAGTGGGTGCCTAGGGCGTGAATACATTATCGTTGGATTAGATCTCAAAACAGGAGTACGGTCGGTCATCTCCGATACTCACCAATGGGCTCGCCCACCGAAGCCGCGCTGGCGACGGCCACAAAAGCCAAAAGAGCCACAAAGAGTTTCATTTTTGTTTTGACTGAGAGTCCTACTAACTGATCGCAGTACAGACGGTATTTATACTACTCAACCCTCCGGCCGGACGAGCCGCTTTTTATAGACGAACCGTCCGTCCAGGTGGGGCGAGAGATAAGGGTCTCCGCTCCGTTGTTCGTTCTCCGTCCGAAAACGATTGATTAGCCACCGGGGCGGGGTGGGCACTGGATCGATGCCTTATTGCTGTCTTATCTGGCCACGGTTTCCCGCTTGGCCAATTTTAATTTCAATTTGTTATATAAATCAGAGTACTTATCCCGAGGAAATGATCAGATCTGTCATTCTGATACGGATACTTATCACTTATATAGGTATAACTTAAGGAAAAACATTCCCCTCTTGGTGAGGAAAGTGTGTGCAAAGTCTGTTTCGGGCGTGTCTCATACGATACTGGTTCCTTTAAATATTAATAACACCTTTTTGCCCAAAAACTAATATTAGCTGTAATGATGATCTACTTAAATCCAATGCATGTACTGGAAAAACGACAAACAACCCAGTGGGCCAATGTACGTCAACAGATATAAATATAAAACGAAGAAAGGCCTCGTTTGTTTCGGATTATAATATAATCCATGCACTTCTCTGGATCTAAAGTCTGCAAAAAGTTTGTTATTTGATTTACAATCGAGCCACTCCTGAGTGCCGTTGAAAGATTTATGACCGATTGCTTGGAATAGCTTATTTAAAGGACTTTCGCGGGTTAATCTATAAATAAATATCTAGACGGTGAATGCCAGGTGGCCAGTCAGATACCCTATAAATTAATTATGAATCAAAAAGTTTCCATCGGTCCTAGGCCATCGACTAACATACCCAGGTGCCGAGTTTTTCTGCAAATGTCGCGGTTCCCAATGATTAAAATCTTAATCAAAGCCGGCCATAAATCACTTGTTGAGGCCCTTTAAAGTTCTGTGAAGAGTATGAGTCCATGCAGTTTGGCCAAGAAACAAAAACAGAAAACAGAAGCTACCCCCAATCGAGTGATAGGAATCAGTCAATAATACCATTAATCCGTGGACACCTGCATTGACATTGACGTAGTTCTTCCCCCGGTAGCCAGGCCATTTGCCTATATGTCCCAGTTGTGTGGGTTTCGCAATGATAGACCATAAATGTTCTCAAAACGAATTTGACATTCGATTGGCCAATTGGCCGTTGAGATTACGCCAAAACAAGCCACTTAAGCGATAGAAGTGGCTTTTTTTTTGGATTTGTGGTCTTACAAAAACCGTATTCCGAGCGATTGAATTCCTGTGCGTTAAATCGGGAGCGCTAAATCGTGCTATTTGAGCTGTGCTAATCAGTTGGTGTGATTACCATGTATATGCTAACCTGGCTAAGTGTTCCAAGCCCCGAGCCCCAGGCCCCGCCCCCTCTACTGATCAAGTTTTGCTATAAAAGGCGACGGCCGGCGGGACACAACAACCAGGTGGCTATACAATGAAAGCTATCGTCTGTGTTTTGGTGGCCCTTTTGGCCTGCGTAGCAGCCTACGATGTGGAGCTTCTGAGCGAGGAGCAGTGGGACAAGCTGGTCGAGCGTAATCGTAAGTATATCCCCGGTCAATTGAGGGCAATAAAGCAGCTGTTATTCTTCCCGAACAGCCGCCAAGCCCGATACTCAGGGACTGATCTTGAACTCTTCGGCCAAGAAGGCCATTAAGGGCCTGATTAACCAAATGCCCTGCGGCTGGCCCGAGTACGGAATCCCGCCAGTGGCCCCCTATACCAATGCTGATCTGCGAATTCACTTGGCCGAGTCGGTTGTCGAGTGAGTATCTTCCTCTATCCCTGGGCAGTGGGGAGTATCTTAATCTAACACGTGTCCTCAGTTCCCTGTTGCAGTTCCTGCGCTTCCGTCTCGATGGCCTTGATGGCCTCGAGATCAAGAAGCTGAAGGTCAGTTACACCTTTAGCAAGAAGGTTAAGTTCCACTTTAAGTTCAAGGAGATCACGGCCAGTGCCCACTTCCTGAACACTGACACCTTTATCGATCTGCTGAAGAAGCTAGGTCTGTCTGTGCGCTACGAGAGCACTGGACCCTTGTCCTTTAGACTGGAGGACCTGTCCATTCAGGGCGAGTTCAAGTACAAGATGCCCTTCATCTTCGGCTCCATCAAGATCTACAAGTTCCAGGTCGCCATTACCCTGGGTGGCGTGTCCTCCAACATTGGCGGAGTCATGGGCAACGGCAGGATCAACGAGTTTATCAACGACGTTATCGACAAGGAGGTGCCGGCCTTCATCAATGGCAACCAGGCGTCCATCAGCTCAACGATTTCTGAGGTCTTCGGTCCGGTCGTTAACTCGTTCCTGTCGGGTCACAAGATCTGGTACCTATTCAGCCTGCTGTCCGCCACCACCGGCACCTGCAACCCCACGCCCGCCCCCTGGCTGGCCGTGGAGCCCAGGAAGATAGACTAAGGCAGTCAGCACCAATCCAACCACCAATAAAGAAATGAGCAATTCAAGCGAGCCCACGATCTACGTTTTAATTAGCCCCCATTTCGCGTGCTATCTCCGCACAGTATCTCCCTTGGCGTTATCGGTCGGGATTGATTTTGGTATATAAGTCTCTGCCCGGGGGTTGGCCAATTCAGTAGCAAGTTGAGTTACTGAAAGCAACAATCAACAATGCGTTTCCTGCTAGTCTTGGCCTGCCTGGTGGCCGCCTGTGCCGCCGGCACTCTGCCCAACCGAGTGGAGCAGCGTCTGATGGAGCTGGCTGATCAAAATGGCGACATCGATCTGTTTGTGGAGCCCGAGGAGGGAGCCGTCGAAGGTGAGACAAGACGAAGGTCGCTACAGGAATCGAAAGAAGTCAGTTTTTGCGAAAGAATTCGAGGGAAAGATGTAGAAGATTTTGTAAGAGTTTAGGTTTCATTCGCAGTAATTTTGTTTCGAGTTGTGGAATTTCTTTTTCAAGGATATCAATTACATCTAATAATTAATTAAAAACATTAAAATATAAATTGAATTGGTAACTTAACCAAAAATTTTGTCAAATCTCCAGTTGCGCCGCAGTTCATTTTGTCCTGGCAGGCACGTCGCTTCATCCGCAAGGCCCAGAAGCAGATGGAGTGCGGATGGCCCCAGTACGGTATTCCGGTGCTGGCTCCTCTCCGCATCAACGAATTCGACCTGGACTTCAAGAAGGGCATCTTCGAGACTCTGAACAACGTTTTCCACCTCAAGATCGCCGGCCTGAACGACTTCAAGATCCAGAAGTTCAAGCTGAACGTGATCACCAGCAAGGTGACCTTCGACTTCCTGTTCCGCAACATCGACACCACCGCCCAGAAGTACAGCACTGACACCCTGATCGATGCCCTGCGTCAGTTGGGTCTGTCCGTGGAGTACGAGGGATCCGGCGAGCTGCTCTTCGACCTGATCAACCTGCGCATTGCCGGCACCCTGAAATACAAGCTGCCCATGCTGTGGGGCTCCGCCAAGATCACCTCGCTCAAGACCACCATCTCCCTGGAGTCCGTGGAGTCGGACATCAGTGGATTCATGGGCAATGGCAAGATCAACCGCGCTATCAACCGCCAGCTGGAGAACATCGTGGTGAAGGCCATCAATGGCAACCAGCAGGTCATTTCCGACACCATTGAGGACACCATTGTTCCGCGCGTGAACAAGATGCTGAAGGGCAAGGACTTCTGGACTCTCGTGGACCTGATCCTGTCCAGCAGCGATGGCGAGAGCGAGGATGATCCGATTGTCGTCGACTGCGATCCCGCTGCCGATCCCTGGGCTTAGAGTCAGCAGCTGACTTCCAATAAATAAACACTTGTCGATACATTGAATCCCTGGTCTACTTTTGGGGGTTCTATTTTTGCGCGTTTTCCGAATCGATTTTCTGTGTTTTTCCGAAAATATTTCTGAATCATTAAGATTAAATCGGTCTGTGAATAAACTTTATTCACTGATTTTGATCATTTAATTGTATTTGTTTAAAATTTACGATTTCTAATACCCATATTCTTTTTAATACTTTGGAAATGAAATTGAGAACTTGGTCGCTTATCTCCTTCCCTGCCACCTGGCCTAATCCAATCTTATCGATTTTGGCTACTTAAGTGGCTAATCGCACCCAAGTAGTTGGCTAAATCGGTAGCAGTTACTGTTTGACATTCGCAATGAGAACTTGTGTGATTTTGGCGATCCTTCTCTGCTGCAGCTCCTTGGGCTCCGCCAAGCTGTTTGACGATGAGCTGCGAGAGCTGACGGAGTTTCTGCGTCTGCAGATGCGGTGTGGTTATCCAGCCAGAGGAGTTCCGATTTTGGCACCAGCTCAGATTGCCTACAAGGAAATCGCTACGAGAACAGAAAACTTTGGGTGAATAATACTCAGTTGCGAGAACAAAAATCATAAGAATCTAAATGAATCCCTCTGCATGAATATCAAATATAAACGCGTATCCATCCACAGCTGCCAGGGAAACTTCACTGAGCTCATTCTTGAGGGTCTAGATGGCTACGAGTTCTCCAAGCTGGAATGGAACAACGTTCTGCACACCATCAAGTTCGACATAAACTTTCCCAAGATATCCGTAAAGAGCTCCAACTACAAACTGGACATCTTGGCTCGTCTGTTCGGATCCGACTTCTCCCTGTGGGGTGATGGAGCGCTCGCCCTCGAATTGATCAACTTCCGAGCCTATGGTAGCTTCATTATCCGTCCAAAATCGGCGACCAGTGGCGTGTATGTGAGGAGCTGGAAGGTCAAATGGGAGTTGGGAGAGGCCAGGTCCCAGACCACGGGCATTATGAACAGCCGCCTCTACACGAAGTTCATTAACGACCTCATCAAGGAGTATCTGGAGGTCATGATCAACGACAACCCCACCGAGGTCTCCCAGTTTATGGAGGAACTTATTGTGCCACCGATGAATATGGTGCTGGAGAATGTGGCCTGGTACGAGATTACGGCTATCATTCTGGGCCTGGTCGAGGGCATTCTGCCGGTGGAGCCAATTTGCTGAAGTGTGGGAAGTCGGTTGGCAGGTGTTTCAAGTGCTCAAGTGTGAATAAATGACTTAAACAATATAAACTTGATAACAATTAGTTGGAATTATATGGTGTCATTTGTATGTAGCTTTAGTTTTTGGGAATATAATGAAGTATTTAACGGATGTTGGGGTATAACCTTTACTGTCTGTAAAATAATATAACATAAATGTGCAAGAGTTTTTTTGTTTGAGAAATAGATCTTCCTGTCCTTACCGTTATATAGTGCTTATTGTTTTTAAATGTGCTTTATTTTTATCGATTTTTTCACTTGAAGACTAGGAAAAGTTAATTTTCCTACTTTTCCAAATTGTTTTCATGCAGCTTAAACCAAAGAAAGGACACTACATTTGGGAGCTCGAGACTGAGTCGATTATTATACCCTTGCAGGGTATTATAATTTCAGTCAGAAGTTTGCAACGCAGTGAAGG
>JAEIIJ010016883.1:0-16469 GCA_018904815.1 Drosophila ogumai | reverse complement strand
TCGGACGACTATATCATATAGCTGCCATACAAATGATCGATAAATTTTTAGAAAAAAATTGTAACTTGGCTGTTTTAGATATGGCCATTATATATTATTTCAGAATTTCGTTAAAAATTTCATCAAAATCGGACGACTATATCTTAAAGCTGCCATAGGAACGATCGGGAAATTAATAGAAAAAAAATGATAACTTCTTTGTTTTTCAACGTATTTTCATCTACTTTGAGATATAAACTAATTTATTATTCATTTATTTATTATTATAATTTCATAAAAATCGGACAATTATATAATATAGCTGCCATAGAAGCGATCGGTAGATGAAGAGAAAATGTAAAGGTGTGAATGTAAAACTGTAACTGTCAAACTGTAAACATTATAAGTATAGGTAAAATGTATAAAATAATAATAATAATAATATATTATCTGCAAGGGTAGCTTTCTTTCTTGTTTTTTCTAAGCTTTAATGTACATTGGTTTTAGAGGAATCGGAACAATGTCATGAAAGTAAAGACAATATTCTTGCATATAACTTAAAGCACATATGTACATATCTACCATAAATTATGAATTCCATATCTGATAAAAAGATAATCAAGGTAATTAGCTTTTCAGCTTTCAATGTTCTTTTCTTATGTATTTTTTTTCGAAGTAGTGAATGGTTTGATCAATCGTTATTGCTCCAGAAGGCAAGCAAATGTCATTGTTATCATGAAAGATTTCCTTTTTTGTTTCGTTTATGAAGTCAAGTTTCGAGGGAAACAATCGCATCGTCTGTTGGGCAGAAAAGAGAATGAGCGGATTAAAGAATGGATTTCAAACAGAAGAATAGCTGTGTTCGATTCTGATATTTGGCCTGATACTCTATTTACTGATCCATGGCTTGCGTGTCTGTATCTATGTATACAAATGCGTTTTATTATGCCCTTTCTGAGTATTTTCAAAGGATTTTTCGTTAACTTTATAATGTACAACCATATAATATAAATAAATAAAACTATTTATCTCACTAAGATGTATGTACATACATCAATCGGCTCCCAAAGTACAAATTGAATTATTTTTACAAGCACAATACTACTATTCACACTAACACGATCAAAAAGGAAATACAAGAAGACACAACTCAAAAAGTACATAGCTTCCAGCTCAAGTCAACGACTTCCACTGAGGATTGGCACTTCGCCGAGTAATGTGCTCTCCCAGTATCCGTAACAAAACGAGACAAGGGGAGAGCCCTCTCTGCCTCGCACTCTCTTCGCTCTTGTGCTGCGTTTATGCGCAGGCAATGTCATGTTTATAATAATATTTATGGTTACACCCAGGCAGGGTATTATATTGACTTCGAATTTTGCAAGGAGCCAATTCACGAAACACAGCGGTCCGGACGTCTTTTAGCCTGGTACTACGTTAAGATAATCCACTTCACAAATTCTTCTTCCGGCAAAATTCTCTATAAAAAAAATTTAAGGTGTTTGCCGAAATAAAAGCATATATCCTAAATAAAGTTTTAATTTATAATTGAAAAAACACTGTTTTTCGTGTCAAAAATATCGTACGAGTATATATTATATCTGCTGAAGAAACGATTGGTATATGTATTTATGTGCGGTATTCTATAACGATTTTAAATAATGTTTTAAAGTTATCCAAAATCGCATCACGCCGCGAGAAGAAAGCTTATAAGGAATATAAAAAATAAAATGAATAAATTACTTTGCCTTGTTAACATATTTACATGAGATATAATATATATATTTTTTTATATAGGTTTTATTTTTATACAAATCGGACAACTATATATCATAAATTGCTAAATACAAATGAAATTTTAAAACTGTATATGTAAAAGTTCTTCTGTTAGTTTTTGTTTTAATGTAATCAATTAAAAAAAAAATAAACAATTTGATTCTTAATAATCTAATTGTAAACTGATACCCTTTCAGTTTGCAAGTAGATCATTGAGAACAGTTTTTTTTTTTATTATTATAGTAAAACAAAAACTTTAAAAAAGAACAAACGTATGCACTTAATTATTAAGGATCCAATAATTTTATTAAAGCGAGAAGAAAACACTAGCATGGGATGCATAAAACACTTATAGATATACATAGATTATGTAATAATTCCATTTTGATAAATGTGTTTTAAAAATTTGTGCCTATAAGACTTGATACAATAAAATCGCAACATGTAATTTGAAGTATTGAACTGCAGAAACAACATAAACTGATGATAGCTCCAAAGACCGCCTTTGTGACCTCACATTACATAATATAATAATATAATTATATGATATAATAATAGTTATTATAAATTAACGATAATAGCATAGCTAAAAGTGTTTATAAAAGACTTATATTCAATTATATGCTCATTTAATTATTCCACGGATTTTATAGAAGTGGGCACTGCATAAACGCCATATTCGTAGAGACTCGACTCCGGCCGCGGTCCTGGTGCTCATCTATGTAGTTCCTGAACCGTCGCACGCTCGACTCGCTCAAGCAAGTGCAACACATATGTATGTGCTTGCAAATCACTCAGTTACTTACACATTAATGAAGTCTCTTGCATTTCGATTTTCCTGCCCGGCGTTTTTTATTATTTTGACAAAAATATAGAGGTTGGTAATGCAGGTTATAATACAAGTTTTGGTTACCTCAATGTCGTCCGACTGCTATAGAGATATGTGTGCGTACAATACCATCTGCAACGTGTACAATGTTGCTTATGAGTTATGAGATATGCGAGATTGTGGGGAAATCTTTTAGAAACCTTGCACTTCCTCAAGCTATGTTCCAGTCCCAAGTATATATGTATACATACATATATACAAACAATGGCTAGGCATGTGCCCGGCAGATGTGGCTCAGATGTTTGGTTTATAAGCTGCATTATTATTACCTTATTGTCAATCGTGTCATGAGTTTATTGTGGATCCTGGTTTGTATGCCTTGCAGTTCTATAAAGTATATGTATTCTTGCTCAACATCAAGAGCCGAATCGATCTAGCCATGTACGTCTGTCCGTCCATCTGCCCTGGTGTCCCAGCCTTAGTCTTCCTTCTTTTCTAATTAGTATATCAGCCAAAGCAGGCCAGACCTGAAGACTATTATTATAAAGCTTCAATTTTTCACTATTTCAGAATTAATTCGATGTTTCCCAATATGCGTACTTATTTATTAAATTGGGTATTTTAACCATAACATGTTGTTCATATTTCATATCATTTTATACGATTTAAAATCATTTTTAATACGTTCAATGTCGATTTATTATATAGTATAATATAGGTTTATAAATGCTTTATATTGTATCTTCTGTTAGTTTTTCATTTGACCAAAATGAATCGATTCATAATTATCTAATTGCAAACTGCAAGGGTATACAAACGTCGTCATGCCGATGTAAGCCTAATTCTTTGTAGCTGTATAAAACTGGAGAGGTTGTGATATTTAACCCCGTTATCTGGTTTCCAATTCTCACTGGTCAAATTCGAAGGACTTCTAGTAAAACCTCATGCATATTAAATTTATTTATGTCTTGAGTGGCCAACCTTTCTTGTAATTCAATATCAATAAAAATCACCATATGGAGGCAAGGGCAAACGACTCCAAGAATACTACATTTGAAATGAAATTGCACACACAAAATATAAAAAAAAAACAAAGAATAATTTATACATCAGTCCCCTTAAGACCATTGTACCTTTAAACCTATTTCTGATGGGATGGGAGAATGCCGTTGCCGTTGTCTTGTGTGACTGATGACGGGCTCAAATTAAATGAAGCATTATTTGGACTATGGAAACTCTATGTATTATATGCATATTTTAGTACAACTTGTAAGTATAGATGGTGTCGAGCACAAACAAATCATTTAAAACCTAATAAGAAAATATGAAAAAAAAGTATTTTAAATATGTTAAAATGTGGTAGTATCTAACGATTTGCCTTTTGGGGAAAGCGTAAAAACTTCTTACCTCTTTTTTATTTGAGTCCATCGTCCCTTAAATACTGATAGGTCTTCCCCCTAAGCGGATTAGCAGGGAGTATAGACTTAGTACAATCCAAAGACGTGAGGGGCTGAGATGATGATGCTAGCCCCCACCTCCGGCAAATCAGTATGGTATTAGGCACAGCTTTATATTTCTAGTTTTCGACGCTCTTTCAGGAAATATCATAAGCCACAGAAATTTCATTGCATTTACGTGTTGCTACAAGTTGACACAACAATAAGTACACACGGCAGATGATGATGATAAACCAGGCAAGACTGACTGACTAATAATAAGGGTGGGTTCCCAGTATTGTGTCGTGGAGTTAACCCAAAATGGGGAGCGACAAGTGTAATAATCACCATATAAGGTTTGATGGCCTCTGACCTTCTGAAAGCTTGACATTTTGTTCTGACAAGCTTTAATGTGGTCAATCAGAATGGGGGATGGATGAAAATATCGATACTGAATCTATAAATGTAATGCATGCGAAATGCGCGCGATAAGTCGATATTTCTTTGATATATTACGATAGAAGATCCTAAGCCAAGATGAGTAGGAAAGCTACTGCCAAGTCTCACCGGCTGGAATTAATGGAATTAATGAGAAACTATAATTAAACAAATAAACAAAATACTTAAGTGTCGCTAGGGACGTATTATGCAACGCCTTTTGGTGCGACCAACACAAATGTTAAACATGCAAAATTACATTATTGTCTAATAACTCCCATGCCTATTTTCCGATTTTACTCACATTTTAAGAGTACCCCAGCCCAGGTCTCTTTATTCAATGTCAATTTATGCAGAAATTCACTCTAATATAACGTAGTTACGGGCTTACATTATTTGTAATGGCGGAAGTTGAACTTTGTTTTGTATATTTGGTAGCTCCAGCCCGAAAAGTCTCAGAGACCTGTTATTTTGCTCGAAATGGCTAAATCGACTCGGCTGATGATACACGTCCCTGGTTATCTTTCTTGCTCTATTATGTTGGCCGCTACTGTATGTACATATGCATTTAAAGGGACAATAATGTATTTCTATGTTCCTGGATAAGAGAAGAAAGTATAAATAATACATAAACCTGTCGGACGTCTGTCCGGGACTGGTAAACGGAGCAGAAGCTGTAGTCCTTTTGTAAGCTCCTGCGGTGGAGTCGCCTTTTGTTTGCGGCTTTTTGACCAAACAAGTGCACCATCAACACAAACACAAAACAAACAATATACTTTTATAATCAAAGCGCATTCAGCAACAACAAAACCGAGTCATAGAGACACAAAGGCAGGCCTGGCCCTCTCTTTGAACAGAGATTTCTAAGAGAACCAAACCCCATTGATCCATTCACAATCCCTAGAGCTAACACCGAACGGATCTGCCAAATTTAAAATTTTCCAAATAAATATCTCATCAAAACTCAAGCAATACACTTTGTTAAAGCGCTGGAAACATTTCATAATATATTAATATAAATATCAATATATGTAGCTTCGTAATCTTCATAAAATTGCTGACCCATTTGTGTAAAAAAAACTGCATGCAGACGGAAGGAATAACGATGTAGTTTTTTTAACAGTATTAATGATAAAGGGACCTGTCTAATTCAACTCGTCTGGTTAAAAAAGATTAAGAATATCGAAGGCGTTTTGTAATGCGTCTTTCTAGCTATTACAAACTCTTTCGGTAGCCACTAGAAAGTATACCAATGTTCTGATGATGTTTTAAAATTGTTAGTAAACCTACATTAAGTCTTTGTAGGGAATATTTTCTTTGTTATAAATTAAATTTATAAATTTAAGTTAAGCTTGATCAGCAAGGACTTATCCATTCGTTTAGTTAATTATCCATTTAGTAAAAATGTATTGTAAAACTACATCATTTATAGGTATTAAGGGCCCAAGAGATGAACAACAACCGAAAACTACATATAGTACATATGTATGTAGGTCTAAACACTGTCTCCTTGCCGCCTCTCAAGAATAAATGATTGTTTCCCCGATTTGCTTTCAAATGAAACATTTTATTTATAATGATGACTTCCGCCGCTCTATCCGTTGCGGGCACATAGTCTTCGTTCAACCCCTTGTAGTCGCACAGAGTCGCAGAAAATACACAAATATTGACTCGGAACACTTACAAATAGCTTCCGCAAATTTCGCTTCAATGGATAGCGCGCTCAGCTCTCTCTTTTCAGGCCTTGTGTTCACATTTTCCCTATACATGTAAATACCAATATTTATAGACACATACCACTCATACAATAAGACTTTAAAACATTACACCACACTATTAAATAACAATTTTCAAAGATACATATCAATGCGTCATGGGAAAACAGTAAATAATAATAATAGATAACAACTATATTAGTTACCGCATGCAGGCGGAATAGGAAGTAATACATTTCTATACACATTGTTAAAAATAAAAATGCACTTGTGTAAGTATATTTTTCGTTACTTTACTTACTTATGAAATATTAAATGTACAGCTACTAATAAAGCATTTTAAAGCTGAAAACATGTAAATGGTAGAAAGAACTTTGCTGTATATTTTTTTATACCCTTGCGGGGTATTATAGTTTCAGTCCGCAGCATCTCTGCGTTGCAAACTTATATTTATTTTATAATTTTCCGATCCTTCTCACGGCAGCTATATCTGTTCAGTCCCGTTCCGACTTATATACGGACAGCCGGACATGGATAGATCGACTCGGCTGTTACTGCTGATCAAGAATCATAGAGTTGCAAGCTTCTGACTTAAATTATAATACTCTGGTAAAAGGGTACAAAAAAGCACAACAGTGAAAAATTTGACTAGCTTTGTGGTTGAATCATTCTGCGGTAATCTATTGACTCAGGGCAAGCTACATTATCTTGAGGTGTATAAACCATAAATATAATATTTAATATTTTAACAGTGTTGCATGAGCATTTTACAATCATATTTCCTTAAAATACGTGATCATTTCCGAATCGGCCCAATGAAATTGTGTTAGTTTGCTAATAACAAAGACTCCTAGGTCTTTCCGTATTTATCCCTTCAGGTATTCTGTTTCAATTTGCAAAGTGGCAAGTAGTTCATTGTGCACGTCTCTCGACGGATTTTTTTAATTCCGGCGGTATACAATTGGTTTGAGAGTCGACCCCAAATTCATTTTTAATGCCAGCAGCACGTGCTCCTTGAGCAGCCACATTAAGGTTACTGCCTACCAATGGCTTGTATACACTGTCCAATACATGTAATCAATACTATTGAAGGTTGTACGGACACGGAGCTCTATACGAATCGCAATATGGGGACGGACTGACTGGGCTTTTTATGGTTATTTGAAAACCTAAAAAAGTAATATTTATTGGCCCCACCCTTTGACACCGCGTGCCTACCATATGACGGACTGACGAACATGCTCATCAAGAATATGTTATAAGAAAGAGGTTTTTGTACACCTCCGCTAGGATTTAGTTTTTCAGCCAACCGGAATTGATAACTTTGTTCAAATCAAATCCGCAAAACTATACAAACTTTGGCCCTTCAGACTTAGATATATATTATTTTCGTGTTTTGTTAGTTCTACAAAGTAGCAGGACATCGAATTAAAGGTAAAGATGAAACCTTGAAACGATGCTTTGAAGATTACTTTACATTTGCTGAACAGTCATTAAAGTTTGGAACACGACCCGGAACATTGTTAACTAACTAATTAATTGAACAAACTTGTGTAAAATATATTTTCACAGGATAGATGAAGTCCCTACATTGCGAAAAATGTCAACGAAACGTAAATCGCTTCCAAATAAAGTTGACATCGACCACAATAGAAGCAAAAGAAGAAGGCCAGGCCACACGACTCCCATTGCTCGTAAGAGGCATCATCTGTTTCCGAAAAGTAAAATAAATGCCTCCGATGTCAGCCCAACTATTAATAATAATGAGGTGGATGGTATAAAGGACTGTGTGATCATGGTTTCTGGAAATCACTTCGATAAAACATACGTGGACATGGACTTGGACATGGACTCCAGAAGCTCTTCGAGGGTATCCAGCTCGAGCTCAAGTGATTTGGACATGAGTACTAATGATATTTCCATGGGAAATAACAGGAGCATAGAGAATATCGGAAAGAATCGAAGAAAGAAATCAAGTCCAGCCATAAGAAATCAGGAAAACCAATTAAAAGTAACTGAAAACATTGATGAAGCTTGGGATGCAGATCCAAAGACAGATACGAAATGGATTAAGCTTGAGACTGACCTTAAGTGTTGCGATATCGAAGTTGTTTCAGAACACCAGCAGCTATTCCCTAAACCCAATATCCAGAACAGTGCGGCAGACTCCATTGGAAGCTTCGATGCAATACCTATTAATCTGGACGCAGGTCCATTATCAATCTATGGGAGCTCCACAAACGTCACGGAATACACCACCATTCAACAATCAAGCTATCTTCAAAGGTATGTATGCTCCAAATATTTTCGCCAAGTGCAGAGCTTCACTAAGCAGTGCGTCACTAGAGTAGGAAATGTACCTATAATAAAAATAGAAGCTTACTTCGGAATGCCGATGTACCCTTGCAGTGGGCAACTTAATCTAATTTCAGTTTATATTCCTGACCAGCATCAACAGTCCGTCTGTCCGTAACCAAGACTCTGAGTTTTAGAATTACCAGAATAAAACTTTACAGATATATCATTTAACTAATAGTAAAGTTGGCAAAAGTTTTACCCAAAAGGTTACAAATTTTTCATTAATCGATTTTTGGCTTGGTTGGCAACCTTAACAAAACAAGATACACTACCTTAAAGACTGAAGTCCATTAAATGTAAATGTCCTAATACATTTGTAAACGCTAAACTATCCTGTAAACATTCACAACTTGTATTGGATCCCCCCCCCCCCCTACCAACCAATGTAATCTATGTCCATTAAAAGTGTCTGCATACCGGATTACCGAAAGCGATTGCCAAATTTCCGGAAGGTCCTACGGCAAAGTATTTGTATATTCTGCGCACAGTTGTGCGCTTGCATGGCGTATTTTATTCTGGACAAATAGCTTAAATATTTTCATATTTCTATACGTATTTTATTTTAGTTTTTTTGCTTTTTTAAGATCCTGGATTTTTCCAATCCGTGATTTAATTTGAGTGTCTGTTTACCCAAATCCCTTGTTAACCTCTAACCAGCTAAAACATAGCTCTTAATAAGTAGGATGTTACATATATTAATTAATTTGCAGTATTATGTAATGTATTCATTTATTTACTGCGCTATTTAGCAGTTGGGTAATATACCTAATTTATATTAACAAATTATGTTATTTATCTGAAATTTACAGAGAATCATGTAGGCCGACCTCTTCTGAAGAAAATCAAACACATGCCAAGGAGTATTTCGATTTGGAGATGATTAAGAATTTTCAGTTAATACGAAGTCGGTTACTTGGTCAGGTGAGTTTCCCAACAGTGGCAGGCTCCTTCACAAGTATACTAGCTAGTTGCCGCTGCTCTTTCCGGCTTGTTTTTTGTGAGGATTTACAAAAACAATGCTACTGAAATTTGGCGTCAGAGCGATCTAGAGTTTGCAACCACAATACCCATGAATTTTGGGACGCACATGGAGATCGGTCTCCGGCTCATGACGACAATAGCAGTTCCTTATAAGTCCGACTGCTCTTTCCATTATATTCTGCGCCCATCCCTGGTACACAATACTGCATTTTATGCCAGCCATAGCAGTTCCCTTATTAGTTTTATTGCCTTCAAAATATCGTACGAATTGGCATTAGTCACGTATTCAAAAGACAGGTTTAAAATGCTATTCTGGAGTTATCAAAGGATTTTGTGCAGCCTAAAAGCATTTTTCTTTTAATAATAATACGTACAATGTTTACTTTGCTTTGGCATTATATTTGGACTCTCTGAAACAAGTTTTATATTATTATTCATTCTTTCTTTTGTGTAGCCAGTGCCAGCTTTCAGTTTTTCATTCTGAGCATTTGAATGGCAGGTTGAATCGCCGTCTTTGTAGTCTTCCCGCCATTCAAAGGAACTAACAATGGGCTTTTCTTTTCCTCTTTTCACAAGAGGCTCGTACATTTTCACTTTGCATTAAGTTTTCCTTAGACAAGGTACACCCTTAGCTGTAATCATATTTATAAATCGCTGTAGTTCCTGTAAGTAGTAGTATTTTTTCGCAATAATTGGTGTCCATTTATTTAAATATATTAGGTTACTCTACTACCCTGCATTGTTTATTATTATTTTAGCATATAGGCTGAAAATAAAAGTTTTCCATTTACCAAGCTTATGCTCTTACCCAAGCATCTAGAGCTGTGAAAACATCTATAACACTCCTGATATGGCCTCACTAGACATGGGAGTACTCGTACACTTCTGGTTGGTAGTAGCAGAACGCTGAAATGCGAGTTTGTTTCGCTATAATAATTATGAAATTTCGGATCTCAGCATCAGGCCCCGGTCATTGAAGTTTTGAGTCCATCCACTTTGCCAAACACGTCCAGGGTATGAGTATGACCTAATTAAAAGGGTTAGATCCGTTTTCCTGTGGGTTTCAATTTGTATCGTTCCTACCACCAGAACTGACTGACATATTTTACGTATTGGAAAAACGTGAGCCAGCATATCACCAGTGAAGACTGAAGCTGATAAATATGGAACTTTCAGGTTCAGGAACTCCCAGCTTAACGCAAATAATCGGCTTGGAAACACGCTAATGTGATGCTTATCTACCAAAATACTCTGGCTAGCATAAGAAAGGTGGATGATTGACGATGATGTCAGAGACTCAAATGAAATCTGCATTTTTCGCTTCTAGGGTAGTTTCCACTAATAAAAAAGGCAATCACAGCTCTCCGCCACAATGGAGATGCAGATATTATCTCTTTATCGTCCTTAGAAAAGTTCAAAGGTTTTGTCATTAAATGCATATATTTCACACATAGAAAAGTATAGTATCATGCTAATTGACTGTTTCTATATTCATTTGGGAATATATCATATACTCTACTATGTATACGTGGAATATTTATTTACTAAAGAACGTTTTTGAAAGTAATAATAATAAATAGGCCTTCAACGGGACTGTAATGAGTTTGAAATCTTGTCCACACTTCCGGCTTTCAAATTTAATAGGAATTAAGATTATGCAGCGTATGTATATGTATAACCCCAAGGCAGGCTGAGTACACGTCCTAAATGCCTACCTTTCCTGACAGGTAAGGAGCCTCTTTAACAGGGTTTGATGGCCAATGCTGTTGCTGGTATGTCAAAGTTCACTTTGCTTAGCTAATGACTCCTGAAAATGGCAAACAACAAATCTGTGGTGAAGTGCGTGTGCTTGTTCTATGCAATTAGCTTTAACGAGGTGCCGTGTGTCCGGTAACAAGGACAGTTGGGTCGTATTAACAGTTTAATTCCAACAAATTCAGCCACTGTAACGACGCTGTTAGTTTTATTTATGCTTGTTTCTATTCCCACTAAAAAAATCCATGTAATTACACTATTGTTTACAGCTATTTTTATTTCGTGAATTAAAAATGGTGTGGTTAACTTATTGAAAAAATCGATACTCAACCTTTAAAATAAATTCACATAATTTGAAAAACTTATTTTGAGAATTGTTTTTTATTAGTACTTACTTATTAGGTAAGTTCGCCACGTCGAAGATTGTATACCCTTGTTTTTTACGATTGAGGTATTAAGATTATATATTTGTACATGGAATATAATTATTTGGTTTCGATAAAATATCAAAAACAATATTTGTAAATCATATAAAAAAATGTACTTAGGGTTTAATTTAATATAAAAAATATATGTATATAAATAAAAATGTATAACAACAAAGTGACTTTCTATACATATTATATTTACAGTCCTCAGTTACACTTTTACATTTTTAGCTTTACATTGTTTTCTTCACCTACCGATCGTTACTTTGGTAGCTAAATGATAAAGTCATCCGATTATAAAACCAAAGTTGTGAAATAATACAACATATTTATATGTCAAAGTATATGAAAATATGTTAAAAAACAGCACAGCTATAATTTCTTCCTAATAATGTCCTGATCGTTCCTATGGCAGCTATATGATATAGTCGCCTGATTTTCAAATAATAAAGTTCTTCAATATCTAGTAGAGGTGGAGAACCATCGATAATTGGCGATTTCCATATTGAACGATAGTACATTTTTAGACATCGATAGTCGTCGATAGTAATTCGATAGTTGTCGATAGTAATTTCCCACATTTAACAATTCTTTATTTAAATAATAGTTTGTTTGATCCAAAAATGTTGGTCTAGAAATCAGGGTACATTAACGTTTTCCTCTTTGAGACGGGCTTGCCTCTCAGAGACAATTTGACCAGCCATGCTAACTCTTTCTGATTTAACTTTTAATAGTGGGGAAATCTTTATTTAAGCACTAAATAACATAGATTTAAGATTTTCCACATTATTAAGAAAATAGCTATAATTAATTCCAAATAAGCTAAAATTACAGAAAAGTGTGGTTACTACTGTTGTGTTATATTTTCTTACACTGAAACGGAAAACATAATGTCATCCCGCTCTTACCCATTCTTAAAAAATCTATTTTTAGCTCAGAGAGATAAATACATTTTTTCGTTTTCGTTTTTGAAAACGAAAAATTTCCAAAACGAAAAAGAAAAATTGGTACCTCGGTGGTCGAAATCGTAAGGTTATTTGGATTTGTAAAACGGGCAACTTTGTCTGACCGCAAAGAAAAGTAAATGGCTTTTTTATATGAAATCAGATCTTATTTACTAAAGGAAAAAAATAGTTTACTCAGTGGTATATTGATGTTTATTCCACACCATCACAAAATCATTCTGGAACGTAGTTATTTTATAAAAAATTGATTTTTGAGCCCACCTCAGATTTGACAACAAAATTTTTGCCGTTTTCAACAAGATTTTTTTTTGTTTTAGCGAGGGGTCGATAAGTCCATCGCAAAAAGTTTTAAAATATAAAATAATATATTAATGACTTTAAAGGAGGAAGGAAATGTCGTTTATAAATATTGCGCTTTTATTTGATTAATTAAATGGTCAAAATTGCCCAAATAATTAATTGGGAACCACTGGAATTAAAGCTGTGAAAAATGTGGCAGCATCTTAGATGCCTAGATTTGCTTATCTCCTTTTCCTGGCTTCCTGGCTATACAAAGCAGTTCTTCACATTGTTTGCTTTTTACCAATAAATCAACTCTGTTTTTTGAGCAGTAAGAAACGATGAGAAAACAAATCATTCCAAAAGCCAAAATTTGACAAAAACCGGAGCAGCTAAAACGATATCGTACAATATCGCCCAAAACTAAATCGACAAAATTTTACGATTACTGGAGCAGGCCTGATTATTTTCCAGATGTCGAACAGAGCACTTGATCACTATCGAAAGTATCATCGAAAAATGTAAACTTTAATGTTTCCCATCGATTGTGCTTCGATTGTGTCAAACTATCGATAGTGACATCAACTGTTCTCCACCTCTATATTCTACATACTACTTACTTTACTTATAAATATTAAAATCTGAGATCATTTTCAGTCTAAGCCCCATGGATTTTGGCCTGCTCCTGTTTTCGGCTTCCATTAGAAATTTTGCATCCGCCCTGATTTCGTAGACATATAATATATCTTATCCGTCTACCATCTGTCCGATCGTCCCTTAGGTTTAAAGTTATCTGTAGAAAACTTAGCAGATAGTCTTTTGGCTATTCTAACCAGTATGTATGTATATATGAGCGGGCCGGGTCAGATGTTTATATCATATAACTGTCATAAGAACGATCGAAAAAGTTAGTTAAAAATAGTAAATATATTTATACGAATTTTTAAAGGGCCTACGATCCATCGATCGTTTTAAAACCAAATAGATGATCGACCAAATATAATTGACTCGATACCATTCATGTTAAATTCTTCCGCACTATATCCCCAAGTGATAGGAAAACTAATCTCAACTAGGAAAAACATGTATTATTAAAGAATTCTACAGTGGTAACATTTCTTTCCGACCCTGTAGAATATACCATGCACATATATCTTAGCCATGCCCCTCTCTCTCTATATTCGTATCAATATATTTCCAAAACGTATCATAAATATCATACATATATTTCGATTTTCTATGACGTTGTTGTGGGCGTCGTGAGGGTGTCGAGAACAACACATCTTCCAGATAAATTGATCAGCCAGTTCATATTTTATATAGACGACAACACCCAAATGCCGAATGCTCATCCATAAATGTCATAAAATTCATAAATATTGTCGTAAAATGTTTCATTGTCTTCTTCGTTGAAGTGATTTAGGTCAACATGGTATATTTTTTGATTATTGTGTGGGATTTTCCTATTTCATCTATCGATTCATCGGTCACATATGGTAGCATATAGAGCATAAGTTCGTTGTTTCCTGGTCTACTTTATAATTGTTTTAATCAAATCATAAATATATATTTTTCGATCATCCAGATTATTTTTTGTATAGTAAGGATTTACATACATATGTATAAGGTATTGTTCGTTCTTTGATATTAATATAATAAGCTGTCTTTCTTTGGTTATTATTATTTTTAACATGACTCTCCAATCTATAAATATTAAAGTACATATTTTCAAGTTCTAGCATAGATACATATTTCTATGTTTGGTATGTTTAATGTGGCGGCGCATCCAAAGAAAACCAAATAACAGAAAAATTATGCACGATCTGCGTGTTGGATGATACAATTCTCCAAAGCATATCTTTCAGTTTTACTGTCGTTTGAATTTGCTGCTTCTTCTGCGTTTTCATTCATAAATTTCAGATTTTTATAAATAGAATTTCTGTGTACTTCCTTCCTTTTTCTTATTCCCTCGCAATAGAACCATCTCCCCTATACGGTGCCTATACACAGATACTTTTCCATCTTTCACTTGCACTTTTTTTGTGTGTTTTGTCACAGCTAATGCAACGATGCAAGGTTAGCACGATTTTAGAATATTAAATTATTTCAAGATACACTTTTAGATATATTTCCGGTGGGTTAAATATGTGAGATTAGATTGCCAGTGCTGTAGAATGTTTCAGATAACATTATTACAAGTTTTACAATTACATATATCACATAGCTTCCACAGGATATTAATATTTATAAATCGTACAAAAGAGCTATATTTTAAACTAGAACAATCTAATCTGAAACAGATTATAAATAGCTTATACCCTCGCATGGTATTGTTATTTTAGTCAGAAGTTCGCAATGCGGTGAACGAGTTCTTTTTCGGACCTTATAAAGTATATAATATCTTGATCAGCATCAACAGCCGAGTCGGTCTAGCCATTTCCGTCTGCAGCTACCTAAATGAAACTTTACAAATAGTCTTCTGACTACTAATACACTACTACATTAATACGCCGAAACGGCAGTTTTTTTAATGAAACCGAACAAGAAAGAAAGCTAACCTTTGTAGTTTGAAGTTGGATCATTATGAATCTATCCATAGGAAACATACAGATACAATACATAATTTGGTTTTCAATAAAATTCTAAAAACATTATTTTTAAATCGAACAAAAACTATATTTTAGATTTGAAATATCTAATATAATATAATTTATAAATAATTTCCAATAAAGAAAAAGCATTTTGGTCATAAAATCGTGGTTACGAAAGTAGCGCAAGCATATTTTGTTTGGTCTTTTTTTAAGATTTTTTCTTTATTCAAGAATTTTTGTGTCCTAATTCAAGATTTAAAAGAGCGAAGATTTAACCCCGAAAAATCTTGATTTAATCTCGATTTAATGCTAAACATTCCCAATACCTTCCAATAAACCTGTAATTATAGAGTTTCAAATGGTTATTAAATCATTTAAATTAGTATTAAAGTCTTCCTAATATCAGCGAACCGTTATCCTTCGCATTCATCTCTACACTCATAAAAATATTTTTCTAGATTAAAGAAAAAACGCCATAAAAAACAATCGCCCTTAAACTAAGAAAATTTTTCTGGAATTAAGAAAAGGTTTTCATGAATTTAAGGCAAGGCACTGTAAAATTAAGAAAAGCCGCCATAAATACACTTTTTTTAGGTTTAATTTACATATTTTCCTCAAATAAAATACACTTTTTTTAGGGTTAATTTACATATTTTCCTCAAATTTAGGGCAAAATTAAATTACGGGCGAATTTTCTTGATTTGCTGGTCAACTTTTCGTAAAACTACGGCGGATTCTTCCTAGGATTTAGAGCGGCAAATTCCGCATGTGTGCATACAATTCCCAACTGGTTCAAACATCTCTGGCATGAGGTGGCGGTGGCCGGCCAACACTTAGTAAGAGCAAGTCTCTTTTGCAACACCAAAAGTGTTAGCATTTGGTCCACCTTTGTTAATAAACAATAATAATATTGTTTTTGTTGTAATACAACGACAAAAAATA